>BLFK01000601.1:1023513-1027221 GCA_014634185.1 Astreopora myriophthalma | reverse complement strand
CCCCGGCAAACCGGGCTGCACCGTTTATATGAGAACCTTCCAGCCCGGCTTGCCGAGATCTTGCAACTCAGCCCGGGATCTCGGCAAGCGGGCCTGTCCGCCTTCTCATATAAACAAACCGAATTTTTACCAAAGAAAATAGGCATTAGCCGAGATCTCGGTAAAGCGGGCTGGCCCTCCTCATATAAACAGGCCCTAACTCAGTTCAAAATCACTTCATGTCGTCAGTTCAAATACACATATTTCATCAAGAGAGGAGGAGCTAAGAGAAAGCATCCCCCATACATGGCCCCATATCAATGAGTAGGTATTTCAAGAACGGATTCCGATTGGTCCGCCCTATAAGATGTGGACCGCGAGCTCATGGACATCAGGTTAAAAGTAGCCCTCACACCTGCCGCGAATTAAAAAAAAAGGATTGAAAGTAATTATCACGGGGCATAGGGATGTGTTATCTGATCACATCCTAACTTGGTTTTATATATTCTATAAACCGGTTTTCATATGACTGTCGAAAGTGATTACGCGATTGCGATTGCTACGCTTTGTGATTGGTTTAAGAATCTCGCGCCAGTTTATCAACCAATGAGAAGGAAAACCAAAACCAATCGCGACTTGCAAGCCTGATTTTTCCCGCGCTTTGAGCAAGTTACATGAAATTGCAACGAATTTTGATTGGCTCATTGCGCTGTTTGCAGCTGCTGTGATTGGTCGGAGTGATAACTTTGGTACTGCTTTTACGACACTCAATTGAAAGCCGCTCTATCATGACTTCAATTATTGTTATCGTCTTCACTACCGCTATCCTCATTTCATAGTTATCGTTAAGCAAGGGGCCACACCCATATTCATTTAACTGACAGCCTTGAGACAGGTCATTTTTCTCTCTCAAACATAGGAACCAACTTAATACCTTAATAGCCTAAATACTTAGTACTGAGTTACCCAACAGAATAGTTTTCAGTTGAGTATAGAAACTAATTACGGAATAGGCCAAGTTCTATATTTTAAAATTCAACTTCGAGGGTCTGGGGAATAAAGTAAAGATTTGTGTGAGTGTTTTTCCTTGGAACCTCGGGATGATGCCTCTTGTCTAAGAGTGAATCTTATCCTATATGCCCTTAAACCAGAAACAAGACCTTTTCAAGGCATCAACTACTGTTTACTAGTGGCCAAACAGTACATCTATGTGGCTGCTAAGAATGAAGACCCTTTGGGTTTTAGAGGTTATCTAGCTTTTCTGAAAAATAAGCCCGAGGTGCACCGCAAACAGATCCGAGACCTTGTTTCCATTTAGAGCACTTAACCGTCTATGTACTTTTCTGTCCCTTTCAGTTTATTCGTCCATAATGTATTTGTTGTTATCTCTTAGTTCATGTAGTTGTTTCCGTTATTGTTATGAGGCTGTAATATATTTGTGGTTGGTTAACGAAAAAAGAATAAATAAATTAACTAATAAATAGATTAATTAATTAAATATTCAATTTTGACATATTCAATATGTCAAAATTGGCCTGGTTACCTTAGTTTTGTTTTTGGTTAGCTCTGTGATTGTATCAAAATACTTGCGCGAGTTTTCCAGTCACTCAGATGCAGAACTAAAACCAATTGCGGCTTAGGTGTTCTCATTAGCAGGTGGTTGACGCCTGCTGCTTAAGTTCTTGTTTAGCGTTCCAATTGGCTAGTTAACGATATCGAGTGTGACTTTATAATTACTTTCGATTTTGCTTTACGACGCTAAATGGAAAACCGCTCTGCATGGGACCTTTTTGCAGGATAAAGTGAAACAATCTCTAGAGACACATATAACAATGGTGAAACGTACAAATGCTGGTTGACGAACAAAAGGAGCTAATAAGAGATCCATTGTTTTCGTCAACCGACATGGCGGCGATGACGTAACGTACAAACCACCTACACGGCCAGCAAATCAGTCTTTTGCTGTGCGTCTTTTGGCGCTATATCGGCGCGTTCAAATGAATTCAACCACTACTTTACAGCCTGTGAGATTATTCCTACAGGGGAATTAAGAAAGACTGCAACTTGTGGCCCTCGCTTACCTTGACGTAATCCTTGACATACAAAGAAAAAGTGGAAGTTGTATTGTACCTGGGGGAATTAAAACACTTTATTAAATTTGTATTTACCGTTACAGTTAACGCTAACGTCACCGTTATAATAATAACGATAATAATAATAACAACAATCATCATCATAATTATAACCCTAAGAAAGCGTCACTCGTTTTGGAAGAGTGCTATTTGAATTTCCAAATTCCACTACAAGTGACAGGGAATGCCAGCACTCAGTGAACCAGCTGTAGCGTCCTCTGTACCAAAATGGATGTTAGAGCGGTTTTTCAATTGAGTTTCGAATTCAAAGTAATTACGCGACTCTTTTCTTTTTCTTGGTTTTCGTTTGCTTTATTACCGGATTAAAAAAATCAATTGCTTTCGCTTTTCCAGGGTTAGCTCCGGCTTCCTTTATTTGGTTTCAGGTCTGATTGGCTAATACAACCAAGCCGTGAATTACGTCGATTTGTGATTGGTTGAAAGATGTATTTCCTTCAGAAGGTGATTGGCTGAGTCTGTAATAACTCTGGTTTTACCACACTGAATTGAAAACTGCTCTATTGTTTGAATCATACTCACCAATTGTCAGCGAGAGCTGCTTCATTTTCGTTGTTGCTGCTCCAAACACTGATGGATGATGGTGCAAACGCCACACCTACGAAGAGGAGAACATCAGTTGCGCCGTTCTTTACATGTTAAAATTTTAAACAACACCATAAATTCATAAATATTACTTCATGGAGGCGTATTTAAGAAAAACATTTTACTGAAAGTGTTAAAAATTTGCTGAGTTTCACTGCGTTGCTCACAAGAAAGAATGATGACAAGTTAGAAATAGATCCCACTGTTTGTTTTTTCCTGTGTGTGTGTGTGTGTGTGTGTGTGTGTGTGTGTGTGTGTGTGCGTGTGTGTGAAATGTTTAAGAGCTCGTTTTTGTTGTCATCAGGTCTGTGAGAGTGAGTGAGTGAGTGAGTGAGTGAGTGATGGGTGAGTAATGAATGGGTGAGTGATGCGTGAGTGAGTGATGAGTGAGTGAGTGAGAGTGAGTGTAAGAATGTAGGCCCGCAGCGCGTCCATGAGCTATGAAATAAGGAGGACACCCGCAATGAATTACGAAATCATTCTCGACATCGGCGAGAATTCATTCTCTGGACAAAATAACAGGAACATGAAATAACACCATAGCGGTGATAAACAATCAGACAATAAAAAGAAAAATATATTTGTCGCCCGGGCGGGCATCTTAACGGAAGTCCGGTATACAATTAAAAAAAATGGCTTAGATGGTAATTCACTGACTTCGGTTTGTTGTTTTCAGCAAGCTTACATTTGAAACGTTCGATGCCAAAACAACGAGAACAACTGGACGACCTGTGACCCGTAACATGTAACGTTATCCTCTGTGACATGTATCATGTAACAGTTGAGGAAGGGAGGTTTTGCACGTGAAAAATCTGTTTTGCACCTGATTCTGCAGTTAGGATTGCGTCACTCCGCCCAAGTTGATCAGCGATTCACAGTGAATTTCTCCCCGAATTTGAAATAATTGTATACACATATACATATACATATACATATACATACATGTTGTGGTTTAATTTGATTTTTGGTTTAAATTTTCTCAAACCGGTTTATT
>BLFK01000601.1:1001126-1014095 GCA_014634185.1 Astreopora myriophthalma | reverse complement strand
GAACAATATATAAATTTGTGCGAGTCTATTCTTCAAAGACCTCGATGAGCGATGCTTGTTTTCACAATTTTGACTTTAACCGAATGATCTATAAAGCTATAAGCACCGATGACTTACCTTCAGCACTGGCAAACCTCGCGGTGAAGACTCCGTTCCCAGCATTCTTCGCTTGTTTATTCAAATCCTCATTCACCCCCAGCGAAGATTCGGCAATCCTTTGCGAACTTTTTGGGCAATCCTTTGCGAACCGTTTTCTCCAAAATCGAGATTTTTTCTCGACACACCGAAATTCTATACCCTATACGCGGGGGATCCTAATGTGCCTCCTCGGGTTTTGGCCGTCTGGGCCAAAGCCCTGCGGGGGCAACAACAATCTGTGGAATTTTAAACTTCCTGTCTCCACAGAAGAGACAAAACACATTTGTTGGCTTTACAAAATACACTAGTGTGGATTGTCTCTCTACAGAACTAGTTATGTCCTCAATCCTAACAGGCGTATTTAAAGCTACTGTCGGCTTACTGATAAACAAAGGAAGGGATAAGGCTGCCGAGAGGCTAAAAGACGGCGACGTAACAGACCAGAAATTCCGTGGATTGATCGTGCGAGAAATCGACGACGTCAAGTCGAAGTTGGACGGATTAGCAAGAAAAGATTTGCTTGCAAGCATCAGTTTCTTCAAGGAAGGAATTGAGTTATTGTACCACCTGTTTCAAAAAATAAGGTCCGAAAGCCAGAACGCGCAGCCGAAAACACAAGCAACAGCGGCAGAAGCTACCACAGAAACATTTTCTGCTGCTAAGAGAATGGCAAAGGTAGAACTTACTGATCTGGATGAAACAGCACTGAGGGTTCTTTCAAATGCCAAGAAGAGATTTGAGGACGCCCGCAAAAAAGCGACAGAGGCCTTCGCTAACGAAGCCTTGAAATTCTCTGATCGCGTATTAGCGATGAAATATCGCGTGATGGCAACAATACTGGAGACAGTAGACAATCCTGAGGACGCGATCACCGCGTGTAGAGTATGTATTGAAGAGCTACATAGTCTGTCAGCTGTCAAGGAATGTTTTACAACCGAGTTTAAGAAAGGCTTCTGGGTTCGGTTTGATAAAGAAAAGCGCAGAATGATGATTTCAACTGTTTGTCACGTGAATCGCGTTGTTTACGATGTCACGCGAATGTTCACCAGACGCGGAGAGCACTTGATGCTGCCACTTGTTGAAACAGAAGATAGAAAAATCGATCCACTACTAGACGCAGGAGTGTCGAAAGTACTTAAAAAAGTTGGAATGGAACACGGCTGTGTTACACAATGGTCATTTGGCGAGGATTGTGAAGAGCACAAGCTGAAGGATCCCGTGAGCATCGCTACAAACGCAGATGGACAGATTCTTATTGGAGACGATGGGGATAATACTGTCAAGGTGTTTGACGACAGCGGGAAATTTGTTTTCAAGTTTCATCCGCAAAGTGATGGAGCTAATAAGAACTGGATTATTAATTCTGTGGCCAGTGATGGGAATAACAACACTTACGTGCTACTGGATTGGACTGACATGATTGAGGTAAAGAGCGGACTGGAAGTTCAGGTTTACAACTCCGCTAACTTTCTACGGAAGTTTCCTGTGCGGGAAATCTCACATTCTCACTTACGGATGTCAAGAGCCATGACAGTGGCAAACAACAAACTGTTTATAGGGGGTTTCGGGGAACTTTATGTATATGAGCTTGATGGAAGATATTCGCACAAATTTGGAGCAGACATGTTGACTTTAGCCGTCGATATCACTGGTGGTCCTGGTTGCCAGGTCTCGATACTGGACAACGATGGTCCCGTCGTACGCGTATTCACCGCGGATGGTCACCAGGAGCATGATTTCAACGTCAACCCTACCGGAAACCGGGAACGCAGCCATGCGTGGCATCCATCAGGAGATTATGTTGTCATCGCTGAATTTGAACGGGAGTCGCAAAAAACGACGCTGTCAACATACAGCAAAGATGGCGAGTGCAAACGGATGTTTGAGGTTGAAGGGAAGCTCCGTGCGACCACACTGACCAAGGAGGGTTGCATTGCTGTAATTGTTTATTATCGTACTTCTGATACTTACAAGGTAATTGTTTTTTAAGCCGGACCATTCAGGAGTGTACCTCAACATTCCGTAAAAAAACAGAATAAGAACTCGGTTTGATGACCACAAAATAGTGTATAATTGTTTTCTCGAGTATAGTTTTCATAGCGAGGATCAATGTGAAGACAGCCTTCATTGCAGCCATCACCTACTTTGAGACAGCAACTATATTACGTTACTGTCGCTTGCATATTACTCAATTATTCGCCTGGATAATGCAGTTATTCGATTTTCGTGTTTATTGTACAATGACCACAAAGGCTAGCGGGCTGGTGAGGTCAGTCAAATTTTAGGAGCAGCACTTGGGAGAAATAAAAAAGAAAAAAAAACAAAAACAAACAAAACAAAACAACAAATAGGGAAGGAAAACAGAACACGAAAAGTTTTTGTTTCGTTGCCAAAAGTCAGGTTAAATGCACCCCGTAGAATAAATATATATATATCAACAGACCCTTTGCATAAATGGCGCTAATATTTGAATAACAATACCGATACACGTTAAGCCTCACATACAGGAGAAAAATCCTTTGTTTAAAAAGCATCAACACGAGGCTTAAGATGTAGAAGTACTGTTATTCAAATACGAGCGCCATTTATGCAAAGGGTCTATATTTTTTTAAAACAAGTTTCTGGTTTTGTCAAAAGTTTAAAAATAGGCTTGGAATCCGTGCATGTGGCTACTGCTGTGTAGCTTGAAAAACGGGCTACAGTTTTTATAGTGCTCACTATAGTTGTCTTGCTATCTTTCCAAAGCAAATTGGTTTGTCTCAAAAGAGAATCCAGTCAAGAGTTGCTTCTTGATAGTCAAATCGTACTGTTATATCAAGGACAGTCTAGAAAATAGAAGTGGTCAAATAGAGTGTTTTCACTGTCACACAACAGAAAATAAAATCCGAAACTGTTCACTGAAAGAAGCCAAGAAAATGAAATGTTGTAAAATACTAATAGATAAACTTTTCCAAGTCTCAAGTCTGGTACATTGTCTCTGAGTTATTTGCCAAAACGTGTCACACGATTTTACAGAGCTTTGTATGGAGACGCCATGTTGGTGTTTCTCCGGAGGACACCAATATGGCGGCCGGAAATGAACAAAAACATCTGGAACTCAGTTTGCGATGAGAGCGCTTTCTTTTCGCTCGTGAGCCAAACAACATGACCATAATCGTGTCTTCTACTGCTTTTAATGCTTAATTTGCTAGAAATTACAATGAGAAACCGTTTTTTTTTAACCATACAGCTTTGTCGCGGCTACTGTCTTGGTGTCACGCAAGGTGAAATTTCGAGAATTCAAAATGCTGTATTTTCAAAACAAAAAACACTACGGGGCCTAAAAATGGGAAAAAAGATTTACTTCTAGGTAATTTTCCATCTGGTTTAGATTAAAAACTCAGAAAACCGCGCGGCTTTGATTTAAGAATTTCATGACGTCACGTGAAAACTCTCTAGAGGCCGTTTGCATGATGGCGTCATTTTACTACCAAGACCTGAATGCATTGAGTAGCTTCTAATGTCAGGCAAACTTTACCAATTGCCTCCTTATTCCCTGAAGAGTAAAAAAGTCTGCATAAGAAAGCACTTTTACAAAGCATTCTGGTCTTGGCAGTAAAATGACGCCATCATGCAAATGGCCTATTGTTCTTACGAAGTTAAGAACTTTACGTTAAGTCACACAAGTGATGACATAGTGGAGGATAGCGTTGCTACCGTAGCCACAAAAAATACGAAAAACATCCAAAGCCATATGTTCGTTGTCAATGCAATTTCTGTCAGTGGTTTGTATTCGGACACAATTTCAACTTTGAACGCCTTATCAACATTCACCTCGTTCTTCTATCACTGACTGTATCAAGTGAGTAAACAACCAAACCATTAGTGAAAATATTATGTGAAATACTACTATGACCCGATTTTTTTAAATGTAACTTAGCATGGGTCAACTTGAAAACGTCGGCCCGATTTTTTTCAATTTGGCACCCAACTCTAATCTGTCATGGCCACTCGCTACCGAAAATGAATAGTCACGTGCATTGCAGTTGAGAGGCTGTATGCATAACGGTCGTAAGTGACTTGCGCGAAAAGCCAAATATTCGGGCCCGAATTCGCTCGAATACGGATGGGCGCACGCCGCGTACATCGCAATGTTCTGACGTATTCGATTACGGCTGACGCGAAATGCACCTGAAATATTCTATTAGAATCCGGCCTGTTTTTCCGTATTCAAACTGAACACTTGCGAATGACTCGAAGTGTTCGATAGATCATATGGGCCAGGTTTTGCTAGATTAATGCTACATTACATGTTCTTCAAAGATATAGAGATCATTTATGACTCGAACATTTTCGAATACTCCCAGTTGTTCGAGAGTTTGCTACTGGAACACGGGATGCACGACGCCACTTCTTACGTGAACGTCTTCGAATACTAAAGGGGATACGTCAAGAATGCTCTGAATTTCGAGAATCGCGAGCTATGAATACGAAAGTAAGGTCCCATTAAATATTTTTCACAGTCAAAGATGTGTTGTGTCATCAAGAACGGGTTTTATTCAGGTAATATACACTACAGCGTATACTAGTACAGCCGGACAACACGCTACGTGTTCCGAAGCGTGCGACTGGAACACGAGACTCGTGCGAAGTATGAAACGTGTTCATATTCGAATACTGACGCACACGTGAGGTTTTAAGGTATTCTAAACGACACACTTCAAGTGTTCTGTGTTGTTCGACTGGAACACGAGACTCACGTAAAGTGTGAAACGTGTTCCTGATCGAATACTGACGCTTAAGGGTATTGTAAACGACACACTTCAAGTGTTCTGTGTTGTTCGACTGGAACACGAGACTCGTGTAAAGTGTGAAAC
This sequence comes from Astreopora myriophthalma, assembly GCA_014634185.1. Lineage (NCBI taxonomy): Eukaryota > Metazoa > Cnidaria > Anthozoa > Scleractinia > Acroporidae > Astreopora > Astreopora myriophthalma. Next base: position 1,009,101 of record BLFK01000601.1, on the reverse strand, counting down.
GTGTTCATGATCGAATACTGAAGCCAACGTGAAGTACTGAGGACCCACACCAAAGCTTGTATATTCCCAAACTGTGTTCAAACTGCCGAGTGGAACACACTTTTTAATTCCTTTATCGATTCCTTGGATTCCTAATAAAACCCACCCAAAGGAAAAAAAAAATTACCAGGACAATATGCGTGTTATCCCAACAAAAAGTAACAACTGCCATGATGACATCTTCATTTCATTTCAAACAGTACTTTATTTATTAAAAAAACCTTGTATTGTTACTATGTTAAATGAAAAAGTATGAGGAACCAATTGAGAAGCAAAACCTAAAAACTCACTATAACATTTTGTATGCAAACTTTATATCTACATGCTGCTTTGTTATGAAAAAGCATAATAAAGCATTAGAAAAGGAAAGTCTAAAAAACACTTCTATCATTTGAGAGACAAAGTCTACAAAAAAAACAATAACATTTGGTATGCAAACTTTATAACTAGCTAGTAGGAAACCAGTATTTTCGACATGAACTAATTACAGCATTTAATTAACCGTTTCAGACGAGACGGGTAACACAAAGAGACATCGCTTTGTGGTCAAGGGCACCCGATGTCACGTCCCCGCGTCCCACATCACGCGTCCCTACATGCGCCCCCGTCCCCGAGTCCCCGTCCCACTTTGAGGCACAGCCACCAAAAAGGTTCGCAATGGGGAAATCATGATCATAGCCCCTGACGTTTTCGGAAAGGTCGTATTTGCTGTTTTTGGAAGTCAAATGTAACAAAACATCATCTAGCATTTTCGTAAAGAAAAAAGTTGCCTAAAAGTTCATTCCAGCTAGCATTTTCTCAAAGGAAGACTTTGTTCCCTAAAATTTTGGGGTAATTAAAATTTCAGTAAGGGAATCCCAATACATCAAATTCTTCTCGCTAACGAAAACGTCACTTTAAACAGACTTCAAACACCATAAGGTACTTAAAAATGCCTTTCTACAGCTTTCGATCGGTTGATTTGGCTTGTGTATAGTGTACCCTGAAAACGTCGGTCAAAACCGAATGACGGGAATTCGAATTTACAACAAAGTATGTAACTCTTGACAAAACATGCTCATACGCTGGGCCGACAACATGAACGTTAACCAATGCAAAAAAGTACAATTCTTCAGGTCAACAAGCGAATACACGGTCGTGCTCAAGACTGCAATATGCCCATGTTCGATAAGAATTTTCCAGGTCTACGTCACGGTTGTGCACGCCATGAAAACTCTAGAAATCTTTTGCTTTGCCGTGAAACGTATACACGCGCATATCGCACATACTTTGAATTCAGTCTGAATTTTGCTTCCAGGAGAATGCTATGTACCCGACCTTCTTTCATAAAGATCTTTTATTAAAGGGTTCGCCATCAGAGTACGAAAGATGTGTGGTATATTTTACTGAAAATCCACGAACGATTATGAACGGAGCGTATTCCACCATATTCGATACGAATATTCCAGGTTTACGTCACGTATTGTGTGCGCCTTGAATACTCTAGGATTCTATTGCGTCACAATCACATATTCGAGTCTGGAATACTCTAGAATATTTTGGCTTTCACGCAGTTTTATTTGTTTGTTTGTTTTTTTTTTTGTTTTGTTTTGTTTTGTTTGTTTTTTTTTTTCCACGCACTGGTTTTGGTTATTTTGTCAAATCGAAGCTGAATTCCGAGCAATAAACGGTGTCTAACTTCTTCAGTCCACTGAGAAATTTTTGCAGTGGTGTGCAAAACAATCAGGCAATTCGATGAAAACCGAGATCCTGTAGCCCTCACTGTTTCCGTAAGTTTAACACTGTTTATTGCTCGAAATTTGGTGGCACTCAAAAAAACAAACAAACAAAAAAACAATATTCAAAAAAAAAAAAGTCACGACGGTTATGCATGCAACCCTTTGATTCCCCATTAAAGGAATTTGGGTAATTATCTTGCAGCTTATATTTAACAGTAAGTGTCCACTGGTTTTCCGACGTGTTACTAGAATCATCATCTAATAAACTCAATTCTACCCGTGTTTTGATGGATTCTCACTTATGATCTATTAGAGGACTGACTCATTGATGACCTCATCCTTTTATCCCTTCATTACATAAAACAAATAGATTCCATGTCGCAGTGCGTCTGTTCAGTAATACATTACAAAACACATCAAAATGTGGCAAGAACATCAGTGACAATCTCGCCTATCGCCTAGTGTGCGACTTTATTGTTCTTATCACTTTTTGACGTCATATGTGATCTATTACTGAACAGGCGCACGGTAACGTGGAATCTATTTGTTAACCCGATAATTTCCCTCTAAAAGGGCTGATGACTGTGTGGTGATCGTTAATCGTCCCGTATCTGATTCACTAACCTGATAATGCACTTCCTCTTTAACGGAATTCAAGAAGTCCTCGTCAGTTGGATACAACGCGCAAGCAAACATAAATTCCTCCCAAACAAGTAACCTGGAAATGCAACGATATTAGAAGTTCACTATTCAATAACAAACGGCAAACGCTTTCACTTTCTATGACCCCGACTACCCTTATCCGCGTGGATAAATTTGAAAACGCAACCTTTTCGTCGTCTTCTTCTCTTTTTATTTTCCCCTCGGTCAACAGCAACAACGTACCTTTTTGAATAGCTTTCAAGGGTGAAGAAATCGACCCAGAACCCAAGTTCTCAGTGTTTTTCTCTATGCTGTTGTGAGGGAGACGCAAGTTGCAACTGGCCACACCGCCATCCAAATTCTGGATGGTTTAAAAAACCGTTGAGTGGGGAGGTAAAATCGTTAAAATTGCTTCTCCAACAAACCCACCAACCCTGTCTGCGGTATTGTTGTACCAACGTGATCACATAAGGTCCATATCTCGACAACAAAAGAAGAAAATAGACATAACCTGGGTTCGGGGTTGAGAATAAATTTGCAAACGCTGGCTAAATAGGCGATTTGCATGATGACATCATTTTACTACAAAGACCAGAACGCTTTGTAAAAGTGCTTTCTTATGCAGATTTTTTTACTCTGCTGGGAATAACGAGACAATTGGTGAGATTTGCCTGACAACAGAAGCTACTCAAGCATTCTGCTTTTGGTAGTATAATGACGCCATTGTGCAAATGGCCTACTGACAACTTGCCGCAAGTATGCGCATGCACTAAAGAGAAACCTAAAGCAACGTTTTTGACTTTCACTGAATGATGAGAACGGTTTACACGAAAATAATATCATATGCGTCGGCCAGGCAGTTGTGCGTTTCGTGAACGTTGGTTGCCATTTCAACGACACTTGGAAAAATCTTCACAGTTATAAGTTTTGTTTGTTTGTTTGTTTTTTTTCGCAAATAAAGAAAATTAATTTTACTTAACGAAGAATCGAACCCAGGCTATGAGATTAATAGCGCACGTCACTCATCACTATAGCATTCTACATAAAAATATCAAGAATGGTTGTTTATAACATCTAAAACTAACTTCAAACCTCACCCCAACGGTAAGGCGAAACTTCTCACAGCTTAACTTCTCTTTTCTAAGGCTTAACTTCTCAATCTGAGCGTAGTTTTTGCGGATTTATTTGCAATTTCAACTACTTTAGATCTAATTTATGATCAAAGGTTTGGTCACTAAGAATGGCATCGACCGTTGAAAATGACAACGATCGTTTACAAAACGGAAATACAGAGGCGTCGGCTGCGGTGAGTGGGCGAGATCTTTGTATCTCCACTTAATTTTGGCCGACTTGGCTACAATGCTTCTGCCATGCGTATATACGCTTGCGACCGAATCCAATCCGACATAGCAGCAGACACCAAACTAGTCTTGTTTCAAGATGCCGAAGACAGCGATCTTGCACAAATAAACCGTAGAACTTTGGCTTAAAACGCAGACGTACATCTTAAGCGAATAGAAAGACGGATGGCGGAGATTAACCACGATATGAAATCCACGGAACTGTTGAAAAGTATAAGGAGAGACCTTTTTTTTTCAATCAGACAGCCGCTACCTTGTTTTCACAGACATTAATTCAGTGGAATTAATTCGCACGTTGTCGAGAAATCGAATTTATCTCAAGTTTCTGAATGTTCTTCGACCACAGTTCATTCAGCTGGTTCGGCCGCAGATTATCAACAAGGCCAGCAAGCGATGTCGCTCTTTACCGGTGCTGATAATTGACTCTTCAATTGTCAAACGTAAGCCTAAATTTCTTTGAATGGGCTTTGTAATCTTTTTTTCTTGAAATCAATTATTTTAAAAGTGAAGTTTCGCCTTTTTAAGCATATTCGAATTCAGTATTCTAGGCGTTTTGACAGTATTCAACTGAGTAAATCTCAATACAAATATAATAAACAAATTACTTCATGGTTAGTTCGCTTGTACGATTTTTATTCACTTGTTGTGAAGAGTCGCAAACTCACTCGCTCGAAGACTCGCTCGTTTGCACTGAGTAAATCTCAGTGCAAATATAAAAAACAAATCAGGGTCGGCCAGGGTTTTTGGGTATACGGTATACAGGGGCTTTTTAAATCGGGTATACGGTATATTGCAGCTTAGATACGGGTATTCGGTATATCACTTTCTTTGAATTTCATTTTTTAACCATTCAGCTATGGGCCTCTCAAGAAAACCAACGAACCCCAACTATCATGAACTACGAGGATTAAGATTCCTTATCCATAGCCAACCATCTGTCTATTCAACCTGACATGTGACCTTTCTTGTGATCTGTTATCGTGAGAAAATAATGACGGTCCGAGCCACTGTGGATTGACTGACTGAGAGTTTGTAATTAAATGCATAGTGAATGATGCATGTCTGTTTCTTATAAGCGGAATGCTAAAAAGGTAAGACAACCAAATATGTGCTTGCTTCGCTAACTACTAATTTCAGGTATACAGTATACAATGCTTCGATTAATTTTGGTATTTTGGGGTATTTTTGCGAATTTTTTTTCGGGTATACTGGTATACCGCTACCCCCCCTGGCCAACCCTGACAAATTACTTCATGGTTAGTTCGCTTGTGCGATTTTTATTCACTTGTTGTGAAGAATCGCAAACTCACTCGCTCGAAGACTCGTTTGCGATTCTTCACAACTCGTGAATAAAAATCGTACGCGCTCACCAACCATGAAGTAATCTATATATTTATTACATTAGCTTAGAGGCTTTCCTCCGGGTAAAGGACCTGTGCTCGGCTATGTAAGTTCGAATGTCTCTAATTAAAGAATGTCCGTTTAAAGACAACACTAGACCTTTCCCGCATTCCTCCCAGTCCCCCACGGTAAGTTATGAACCGAGGCTGGCGTGAGGCTGGCGTGGATTTCATCAGTTCAAAATGGCAGTAGCAAACATTTTCCCGCCATTTCCAATTTTATCCACCCAAGCTTCGTTTCCTATCTTACCGTGAGGGACTGGGAGGAAAGCGGGAAAGGTCTTTTCAACGAGAATACGGCAAAACTTCTCGCTGTAGCGCAATTATACAAGTGACGTACCCTGCTTGGAGTGTAAGTACGACTCCTAATTAGGCATTCCTTTTCAATGGCAAACACAGCAGATAACAGTGACTTGTCGAAATGGCATAAACCGTTTACAGCTGAGGAAACTGCTTCACAGGAGCATGATAAATTAGCTATGAATACTGTACCCTAATTCATCTGCTATACTGTAGAATTCATCATGTTGATAGATCCCTCCTCCCCAGTTCCTCACGACATTCATGTGCGCATCAGCGGCGGACTGGAGAAGATTTCTCAGAACTGAGCTTGTTACGCGGTCCTCAAAGGCATCTGGGAAGGACACAAAAATATGCAAGTTCCAAGTTCACTTTACCCTCTTATTTAAATACAAATTTTCCAAAGTTCAAGTTCAAAAATCCGTTTCTCACAAAGAACTCATTCCTATCTGAGGTAAAAATATGCGATGGCAAAAAGTTTTTTGATTCAGTGTAAATCACAGGCAGCCCACTCCTCTCTTGCGCCCATTTAAAAAGTCTATTTATTTATTTATTGACTTATTTTTTTATTTATCGACTTATTTTTTAATAATCATTACTTGTTTTAATTTTCTTCAAAAGACTTTGGATAGTTAATTCAGGTAATGGCCACTGATAGCGTGAAATTAGGCCGCAATTTCGCAAAATGACCCACGGCAGATGATCCCTCTTGTCAGTTCTTATGTCCTTGAAAATAACAGCAGCAGAAAAATGCTGTGAGGGGCCTCAATTACATCATTTCAAGGCGGACAAATAGTAAGTACCTGCCGGAATCCAATTGGCTCCTTTGAGGAATATTGGTAAACCATTTATTTCAAAATGAAATCCTCGTCCTGAAATAAAAAGGAAACACAAATACAAACTTCCTTATAAAATATTAATGGTTTTTCCTTTTGATTGTGTTTTTGTTTTAATTGTTCTCGTCATAATTATTGCCGAATGACCGCCAAATCCAATCCAAGTCATGTGCAAAAAAATGAGAAAGCATATTATGCCTATAAACATTATACTATCAGAAACAAGAAATTGTTTTTGTATCCTGTTTTCATCGCATTACCCATCCCTCAAGTTCACTTTTTCTTTTTTACGTTTTTTTGTTTGTTTGTTTCCACATGACTTCTGCCAGTTTGCTGTTCAGCCCTGGTTAAATTTATTGCTCGGGGCTTAGTGAATACCTGAGAAAATGACACAAAGAACAAACAAACAAACCAAAAGTCACTTAAGAGGTTTTTTCCAGCCAGCTCTTCCAATGTTTCTATCTTCACTTGTTTATATAACAAAAAAAATAATCTTTGTGCATGGCATATCTCGGTATGAAATAAATAAAGGGCTCATGTCATTAGAATGCCCTAAGTAGTGAATTCCTTGAAATTTAACATTGATTAAAATGGGCTCAGATTTTGCAGGCGGCCTCTAATTCCCCTAGAAATCATTACTCTTTTGTTGCTGGTGTTATTGTTGTTTTTCATCTCTTTGAACTTTGTTTTCGAGAAATTAGCCATGTAAAGGAGGCTTTTTCCCGCAGGAACGTTTATATATATTGTTGAACCCCAAACAAAAGAAACCTGCAAACAATAAAAAGGAGGGGTTTTCCATGGCTGATTTCTTTTTAAATCAATGACAAACACATGAAAAATCAAATAACGGAGCAATCATTTCTATAACGGCCGCCACTTTGAGCAATAATTGTTTTATTTTTTTCTTTTTCGAGAAACCCACTGCTTAGGCCCTCCTTCAGCCCAATGCCTCTTCAATGGTAATGGCAACAAGAGCATGATTGCAACACCAGGAATAGGTGCTAACAGATATACCTCATGGCTGGTCATGCTGCCATGTCACAAAATCCACTTACAAAAAGAGATACAGTGTAACAGTGGACTGACCTGGTGATCCACTTATCAGTTTCTGCACAAGTTCGACTGTCCTGAAGCCAATTTTACGAGCTATGCTTGACTGTTCTTCACCCAAATCGCTTAAGAATACTACCTGAAGAAATTAAAAGGAGACATTTATCAAATGACTCTGGGGATATATTTCCAGACAAACGTCATAACTAATCAGCCTTTGTCATTTATAGTGAGGTCTGTCAATTGTCGATAGTAGCCTAATAAGCATGACATGTAACTTGAGGTGCAAACGAAGAAAAAGATAATTATTACCTGCCTATTTTAAGGACCTTTCAAAATGATGAAAAATGGTGCTTTCTTTTTTGAAATAATTTCCCATGTTCAAGAGACAAGTTTTTGTTCAAAAATATCAACTCACCAGTATCCCGGAAAATATTGGTTGGAGTGATGTTAATCAAACTTGGCACAACTAATCCACGTCAGGTAAGGTAAAAATGACTTCAATTGTGTTGTTGCTATGGCAACCACTTTGTTGCTGGGTATATATGCAAGATTGACTTTCTCATGTTTTGTCTTAATAAAACATGTTTTAAGAAGATGGTTTCAACCCAGGAGTAACATACTTCGAT
>BLFK01000601.1:979283-992089 GCA_014634185.1 Astreopora myriophthalma | reverse complement strand
TTTTCGTATTTAGGAGTCTATAGATATTTGAAACAGCGGTAGACAGCATAAAAATGCTAGGCTGCTAAGCTGACATAAACATGGCAGCTTTTTTGTGCGAAGAAAGCTGTACTTCGCGTTTTTTCACATATCCTGCAGGGCATTCGCGCGCCAGATGAAGGTTACATCCATTCGTGAAAAAGCCTCCTTTTCGGTGCCGATGGGCGGCCTTCTGTTTTATCGTGGAAGGTTTTATTTAACGTATTTAAAAAGATCGTAACTTGAAGAAAATTTTGAGGGGTCGGCACCTATGGAAGCATGAAAGACACGAACAGCTCAAAGCTCGGAAGTCAAGGTAAATGAAGGTTTTTTGATCAAATTACAAAGCAAGTACCAGCGTAAATCCTTGTTATTTTGGCGCTATTTGGCGGCTCGAAGAATGAACGAAATGGTAAAAAAAACCTTCGCTTCGTAGTGCAGTTGCATATTATTTATCAGCGAAAGGTCGGCACATAGAATTTAATTTATTTGAACTGCCAAAAATTGAGATTTTATTTTAGATCCCATACATTTCTTAACAACATCGGGAAGCCATTTTTGCTGTTCCATTTGATTGACGTGCGGTATTGGTGACGTAATATGACTCGGATTTCTGGTAATGGAATTACATCTGATAAAGACATATTACGTAGGGTCATGGGCATGTCCATTGAGTTTTGTGACACGCCAATTCAGCATTATCTCCCGAAATCGGTGAGATCTGAAAGGGAAATCCAAATAATCTCTGGTGAGATAAACAAACTGCTCTCAAAAGGAGTTCTTGAAGTCACCGACCATAGTGACAACGAAATAATTTCTGACATATTTTTAAGAGATAAGAAGGATGGCAGTCATAGAATGATCCTTAATTTGAAGAAACTAAACCTGTATGCGGCGAAAGCCCACTTTAAGATGGACACCCTGCATACAATTACTAACTTGATCGAGAAAGACTGCTTTATGGCCTCCATCGATCTAAAAGACACTTACTACTCTGTCCCAATCACTAGAGAGGACAGAGAATACCTCCGGTTCCTCTGGCAGGGTACGCTTTTTCAGTTCACAAGTTTACCTAATGGCCTCTCCTGTGCACCTAGAAAATTCAACAAACTCCTAAAGCCTGCCCTCTCCGAGTTACACTTACAGGGTCACATATCGAGCGCTTACATCGATGACATGTACTTGCAAGGGCAGACCTATAAAGAATGTGTTCATAATGCTATAGATTCTGTAACCCGAATCGACTCTCTGGGTCTGGTTGCACACCCTGAAAAATCGGTGTTTAACCCTTCACAACAACTGGAATTTCTCGGATTCATACTAAACTCGGTCTCTATAACTATTCGATTAACCCCAGCAAAAGCCGCAGGTTTGACAACGGCCTGTCACGCTCTGCTCATGAACCCATCCCCTATGATAAGGGAACTAGCTAAGGTGGTGGGGAAAATAGTGTCATCCTTTCCCAGGGTAATGTATGGACCCCTACACTACCGTTTTCTCGAACGTGACAAAATCCTTGCCCGCCAAACTACTTGTTGGGATTTTGACAAACCTATGTCCCTTTCACCGGCAGCCAAATCAGAGCTTAGCTGGTGGATAAACAATATTGTGGGGGCTCATAATATCTTGACAAGAGAAGCACCAACCATCACACTCACTATGGATGCCTCTAAGTTAGGCTGGAGAGCTGTGTTAGGTACGCAGTCTACGGGAGGACTTTGGTCTTACACTGAGAGCCAAAACCACATAAACTACCTTGAGCTCCTCACGGTTTTCCTGGTCTACAAACTTTTTGCAGCTCGAAACATGACTGTCATATCAGGCTTATGATTGACAATACTGCTGCTGTGGCTGTAATAAATCACATGGGAACTAGCCACTCTGACCCCCTAAACAGGCTCACCAAGGAAATCTGGTTATGGTGCATTCCCCGCAATATCTGGCTTAGCGCGGCCCACATTGCAGGGAAATGCAGCATACAGGCTGATTTGGAATCCCGCTATAGTGTCACGGAAACTGAGTGGATGTTAAAAAACACCCTCCTCTTGAATGCCTTGAGCAAGCTCGATTTCACCCCTGAAATAGACCTCTTTGCCTCGAGGTTAAACGCTCAGTTTCCTCTACACGTGGCATATCGGCCTGACCCAGGGGCGAAGGCAGTGGACGCTTTCACAATCGATTGGTCTGTACTAAAATTTTACGCTTTCCCGCCTTTCAGTATAATTGTGGCAGTACTGAAGAAAATAAAGGAGGACAAAGCCACAGGCATATGTATCCTTCCCCACTGGCCAACACAGGCTTGGTTTCCTATGGTGGACAAAATGGCGATCCGCAAAAGCGTTGTACTTCCACCCAGCCGCTCCCTGCTACATTTACCGACCCTCCGCGACCAGATCCACCCTCTACACAAGCGCCTCTCTCTCCTGGTCTGCCTCTTATCCGGGAACAACTGAACAATAACATCTCCCCGACAGCAACAGACATCATAATGGCGTTCTGGCGCTCTGGCACCAGCAAACAATACCAGACCTACCTCAAACGCTGGGAAAAGTACTGCCAATCTAAAGGACTTGGCAAATTCAAGGCAACAGTGGAAAATGGAATATACTTCCTGGCAACTCTGTTCAGCTCAGGTTTAGGATATAGTGCGATCAACACTGCCCGCTCAGCACTCTCATCTGAGTTGGTGCTGCCTAACAACATAACCTTTGGTTCACACCCGTTAGTAGTCAGATTCCTTAAGGGAGTCTTTGAGCTTAAACCTTCCCCTCCTCGCTACAACAGGATCTGGGATGTTGCGGCTGTACTACAATACCTCAAGACATTGGGCCCAGCATCTGAGCTCGATCTGAAAACCTTAACAACGAAAACAACCATGCTCCCCTGCCTGTTAACCGGACAACGTTGTCAAACACTTACTAAACTTGACACCAACTTCATGCAAATACTCCCCGACAAAATTGTGCTCACCGTTGGAGAGAAATTGAAGACGACCAGGCCGGGAAAACATGCCCAGCCGATTGAACTGATCGCGTACCACCAGGATAAAACCCTGTGTGTTGTATCCCATCTACAGACTTACCTAACCTACACCCAACCGCTTCGCGGGCCACACTCTAAGCTACTAATCAGCTACGCCAAGCCCCACAAACTGGTGGCGATATCTACAGTCAGCAAATGGGCTAAGGCCGTGTTAAAGGAGGCCGGAGTGGACATTACCTGTTTCTCCGGCAATAGTGCCAGATCAGCGTCCACCTCATACAGCGCACAAAGTGATTTACCCCTCAAGGACATCTTGAAAGCTGGAGGATGGTCCAATGTAGGGACCTTTGCTAGATACGATAACAAACCAGTGCAAGCGAACCTTGGCAGCTGCATTTTAGCGTATTTTAACAATAGCTCCACTTAACTAACTATATTATTCTCATGGCCCGTCGCCCTGGCCATCCTTGTTGATGGAAACAAAAAAAAAATCAATGGCTTTAATGTGCCCTATTTATCTCTCCATACTAAAGTGGTTTCACATTTCCTACTCTTGTACTCCGCTACTATCGACTCTACTACCTTGGTGGCTTGCATGTCCTGAACGTTCAAATCTCATGTAGCTCCGCAGTGACTGGGACGAGATAGAATTCTAAAATTAAACGAGACTTACCGGAAGTCGATGTTTGATTGGAATTCTTTCTCGTCACCAGTCAGGAACGAAGGAGTTACATACCCTCCTTCATGTGGGCTACCCACCCAACTCCTTTGTTCCTCATCCTTTCAGCACACGCGCGTGTTCAAGATTGACTTGCTAGCATGCGCATGCTTCTCATGTAACTCCTTCGTTCCTGACTGGTGACGAGAAAGAATTCCAATCAAACATCCACTTCCGGTAAGTCTCATTTAATTTTAGAATTATCTCAAGTCTCATTAATTTGCATGATTGAATTTAGTTCAAAATAACCATTTTAATGTTTATCCAATGTATTTTGCGACAAAACCTATATGGGAAGATATCAGCAACTACTAAAAGCAAATACCAAAATGCAACATTACATTGCATATTTTTTTCATTTCACTAGACAGAGTGTCACAAGTCTGGTATTCCTATTTATGCAGTGTTAACTTCTGAACCCATCTTGTGTAACAACTGTAGTTCTAGTTTTCTCTTTTTAAGGAGAAGGACTTCTTTTTCCACCTCAAGCTTCCTTTTCTCTGCCTCTTTTATCGAAAGTTTGGCAGTAAGAACTTCCAATTGAACTTTTTCCATTTGGTCCCTCAAGTTAGGTTTCTTGTGTACCCCCGTTGTACAAACTGCTCCAGATTTTGACGACTCTTTGCGTGTCCTTGAAGATTCTGCAAGGAACCAAGGTCTCTTGTCAAATACCGTGCGCAAGTATTAGCACACACAAGATAAAGCATGAACGCGAAAAGCGAGAACATCGATCTTACCTTCAACAAGCTGTAATTCAATCTCGGAGGAATACGCCTCTAGCTAACCAATTTCAGGGTGTTCACTGGTTGAAAGGGCTAGACGTTCATCATTCTCGGGTGAGATGGGAACTTCAGTTTCATTTGATGATGCAGCGTCATATTCTCTGCATTCATTTCCCTCCGCGACCACAAGAGGAATGCTTGCACTGGCACTTTCGATTCCGTTCGCAATTTTTACGACTGACGGCGACTCTTCCCATGTATTGACAATATTATGTCGCCGTATGGTGATATCTTCTGGTGAGGTCCGCCACCTGTAGGAGGGTTCTTCTGCGATGAAGCATCCTTTTTTGCCTTTGACAATAGGTCTTTCCACTTCTTCTTGACTTCATCCATGGTTCTCTTCGCGTGAACAGCACGAGCATTGACTGATGTGGTAATGTCAGCCCAAACTTTCTTCTCCTTTTGATTTGTAGTCGAATTATTTAGTTTACTTAATAATAAATCTTTGTGCCCTCCAAACGAGTCAACTAGAGACCGTATTTCTTCCTATGAAAAGCATGGTTTCCTTTTCAGCTACGACTGAGCCACGTTATTTGAAACTGGCCAAATAATTAGTTTTACAGTATGCAAAGTAGATGTTAACGCTTATATGCAACCGACTTTCCACGTGAATGACGTCAAGTGATATTAGTACCTTCCAACATCAAGCTAGTGCAACAGACGTCAATGCCTAGCGACTGACCTTGTCAAAATCAATTAAATTATAATAATATTTGTAATCATATAGGGTATTACAAATTAAAATAAGACATGGGGAAGCAGAAACAAAGGGACCACATACTAATTTTACATCTTGTGACAAAACACTGCCCCCACCATCCTATACATGTTAAGCCATGATGGACACCCTCAGGCCACCCCGAGAGCATGGGTCCACCCTATGGGTTTTTGACAGCTATATCCACTCACCCAACTGAAAGAACTTTGCTCTTTTCTGATGAAATTTCCATGACATTCTCCACGCTGTACTGGGACTGGACACTCTGGGGGAACAGGATATGGAGACTTCTTAGGTTGTTCTTTGGCATATAAGACTGCAGAGGTGAAGCGCACTTCAATCAAGTTAAAACCTATCTTGAGAGCTCCCTTCACATTGAAGATGTACCCGTGAAACATGTTTCTTGAGTGACCCACTGCAACGCCATTTACAAGAACCGTAGCCACTGTGTCGACACCCTCAAAAACCAGGAGAATCCGTCTTTTTGATAGCAAGACTTCAGAAACTGAAGAAATGAACAGGGCACAAAGTCAGCAATGTCAACTTGATAAAGTGATAAAACAGTATTTAATATATGCTTCAATGTGAGCCAGTTATTTTATGTCAGCAAACAGCTAAAAGCTATCCTAAGTATTGTACAAAGATTTTTAGAAACATCACTTGCCAGTAAATAATAACATTATTTATATAGGCTATAGTATGGCTTTCAACCTACTTTGATTTGAAACTTCATTTTTTCTGGTATTTTTTTATTGTCAATATTACAGAGACATTGAAAATCAAACATTAGATTGCAAATTGCTATTTTAATCTCAAATTGATTTTTACCTGTAACATATTTCAAGATGTATTCAATCCTTGTACAGGATAATAATTATTCATAATGGACTGCATCACTATACCTTTGACCACATTAATTAACTCTTGCTATTTGCAGACAGAGCTTAGCTTGTATACTTTTGCCATTGAAATTAATAACAAATTGAGTTGAGTTGAATTATAAATATAAACTAGTAATTGACCAGCTCACTGTTGGCTTAATGACAACTCTGAGTTGCTTAGGGGAATGTGCAACACAATTGCATGCTCATGGGGTCAAGTCCCATTCAAACTTGTTTTAAGCATTCTTGAAACTCCTTAAAGGTTGCATACAGTACTTCACTGCAGTGATCATGCAACAACGTCAAAAACTTGGAAACAATGATTCCATCAGTTTTGACAGGGGCAATTACTCAGAAAAAAGTCCTAGGCCTCCTAACAGGAGTCGACCATGTGACTTCCTGATTTCTACTTGGATGCTCGACTACCGAGCTACGAGAGACTTGCGGCAGCTTATTCCATATGCCACTTAAGACCAAGTACTGAAATGTCAAACTGGTAGAATTTGCACAATTCTAGCAATGAAGATTGTGAATTTTAAGCCCAGTAAAATGAATAAAATGATGATTTGATACCTATTGACGTGGCAGAAAGTCAGAGTGCTCCTACCAATGAGAGCTCTAAAGGTGTTTTTGAGAGATGCACATCAACCACAAGTGAGTTGTTTGTCACCTTTTATATGCCATAATAAAACCAAATTTGTGATGCTAAGTGTCCTTACTCTTACAGAGATAATGTGCCCAGAAATTTGGGCAAAACTATTGCTATCAAATCCAAAAATACACTTCCTGTTGACTTGCATTGCTCAAAACCATCTGAGCTATTAGTAAATCTTTAAAAAAATAGTATTTTCAAGTCAAAATAACATGAACCCTCTAGTATTTATCATTATTTCAGTAATCTGGTAATACAGGTGAAAGGCCTAAGTGCAAAATTTGAAAAAGCTGTAAATTGTGAAGCTGATCACAGGTACTCCAAGCTCACCTTACAAAATAGACAAATGCATCTCTATTAGTGATGGGGTATGGTATTACAACGGATTGGACTAATGGTTAACACATTTCTAGTTTAATCTGTTGCAATTAAACGCTTCATTGCTGTGATCATGATAGAGCCATAGTTGACATTTTCAAGGAGTCCTGGTTTCATTGTTCCAGAACTCCATTTTCTTGTAGTCAGCCGCCTAACCATGCAGATTTAATAAAAGGTTGTCTTATTTTTCAAATATGATCTGTATTAGTAAGTACATTGTACAGGGTCCAAAACCTGTAGCCATGCAATTTTGTAGAGGAATGAAACCAGATGACTTTTTATAGTATGAGGCTTGTGTTGAATTTGTAAACAAATAAATGAAAAAATAACGTGGAGATGATTTACCACACCAAAGCTGAATGGCTGTTAGACTTGCCCACAAGTCAAGCTTGGGAGTGCACAGCACAAATGTACAATCACAAGCTTTAATTTATAGTGAGCTGGTGTGAGCTTTTATAATGCCTTGTTTGTGCCAATGTACAGAGATTTTATAATGCCCCGCTTGTGTGAATTTACAGAGATTTTACAATGCCCTGCTTTTGTCAATTTACAGAGATTTTGTGAGAAAAACGTAACTTAAGAATATCTCTGTAAATGTTAAATTTACAGACATTCTACAGACATTTTGTTAAGTCTGTAAATTTTTCGATATTTCTTATTGTTTTAGCATAAACAATTAACAAACATTTTATAAACATTAAGGAAATGTAGTATCACAAAATCTTTATAAAATGTCTACAAGAATGATTTTACAGACATTTTGTTATTCCGTTTAAAAGGTAATGGAGATTTGAACTGTCATAAAATGTCTGTCAATTAAGGATTTACAGACATTTTATGACCTATGTAAATGGTCCAGATTTTCCAGTGAATGTCCCAAAGGGCTCGATAAAGGGACTGTTTAAATTGATCCTCGTCAAAACTCTTCATGTCGCGGTATCTAATACCCGAAGTTGTCTTCCTGCGATTTAGTCGGGCATACTTGCGCACTGCAAAACTTGGTAGATGATCAGCAAGACCTATGTTGTGACTTGTGACCAATTTGATTCGCTGAGGCTGATTACAATAGACATGATAAACAGCTGACGAGAATGCTGGCAAGCAGGTGAGAGCACCATTGTCATTGGTTGTTCGTTCAATGATAATTTTAAAGTGTTTGACAGTTTGCACCTGCATGGAAGTGAGATTTGCAGGGACCGAGAAGAGAGGTTTTTGTTCCCTTATCTTCTCGTGGTTCGTTGTCACCACTTCGCAGCTGAAATTCGTCTGAGAGGAAGAAAGAAAAACGTCTGGGACATCTGTGGACAGCGGCGTCAAAGTAAAAACCGAAAGGGTTACGAGGAGTTCTTACTTATCCAGTCATTTCCAGTCATCTTTCCGTCATCCAGTCATCTTTCTCATGTTTTCCACAACAGGTGAACACGCTGAAATTCCACAGATCTTGCATCTCGGTAACCTAGTTGCTTTTCCAGACTTGTTCTGAGCACTTACCACTTGTCCTCTAGCCCGTTTCACAGTAAAGGTGATTCAGCAGTATTGTTAAATCTTATATTCTCCTGTCTCGAGTAAGCTTCAAAGTATATTTTTTTTGTGTCAAGATCTTCTAAAGTTTGATTGATTTTTCTCTTGTCTTGTACTTCCGGAATTTGTTCATAATGCATATACTTGCCAGTAATGACTTTCAAAACATGTAAAAGACAGTGTTATTGACGTTAATGTTTTTCCAAAGACATAATCATAGACGTTACCAAAAAGAAAACGACACCCATCCAGTGCATCAAGGCTATTCCGTGGAAACGTTTGGCGTATAAAGGTGGTCCAAACTACCGCAACCAAGTGGATAAGGATGCAGGGACGTACACCTCTAATGATGACCCTCGTCAGATCTCAATAGCTCCTCACAATGAATTAGCTTACACTGATGCATACCCGTCAAAGGTAGGCATCCTTCAGTAATCGGAAAACAAAGTGTTCAAAATTTATTTTATTTTGCCCATTATCTTACCGGTAAAAAATACGTAGACCGACTGGAGAAACGGGCCGATATTCGAAGGGGGGGGGGGTGGTCAGACGGACTGAAGACTGAGGTAGGAACAGGGGTGAGCGCATAGTGGACGGGCGACCGGAAAAGAAAATTGAACGCACGAACGGATCAATGAACGGAAGGGTAGACGAACGTATGGACGAAATGACAGCAGAGGGACAGACAATTCCACAAACACAAAAACGGACGGACTAACGCACCGACAGAGCGACAGAAGGATTCAAGAAAGAAGGGACTTATAGATGGACAAAGAGACACACGGCCAAACGGACAAACAGAGAATAGAAGCCAGAATCATGAGACAGACGGAAACAAGCGACCCCGGGTCGCGTGGAGAAATTAATAGGATTAGCTTCTAAAGAAACTGTGGTGCTACGTTGGTGGGTGAGTAAATCAGAAAGTTGGTTGCATACTACGCGTTGATAAAAGCAAATTTTATTGACCACCGTACGAAGATATAAAAGCGGACGTTTCGTACGTTAGCCCTTTGTCAGAGCGAATCCGTCCGAATCACACAGACGGATCGGAAGACTAACGCACGGACAGACGTACGAATGGAAAGACAGACAGACCAACAGACGAAAGATTGAATCAAAGTTAAATCAGTTGATAGAACAATTTATTAAATCATCGCCCGAGCGTTCTTTTTGTCTGATTGATTGATTGATTGATTGATTGATTGATTGATTGATTGATTGGTGGCGGAAACGGACGGATGCATGGATTGATTGATTCCGCCTTCAATCCCAAAAAGAAAAAAAAACGAGCGCACAAACAGGGAAGCAAACCAAAAAACAAACAAAACAAAACAAAAGGGATAAATGGCCATAATTAACCGTCAATCCACTTTTACTAATTATTTAGCTCCACATCTTCTTTATACAGATTTTCTTCTTCTATGCCCAAGAGCCCGGTGACGGCTGTGGAGGTGAAACACCGCTGGTTAGAAACAGTGAACTTCTCTCCACGCTGGATCCCGACATTGTGAGAAGGTTTGAAGAGAAACAAGTTCGATACGTCAGATACTATCCCGACAAGTCCAATGCAGACTACCTGAACTGGCAACATGTGTATCAAACGGACAAAAGAGAGGTAAGAACGATAAAAAAGTTAGTTGGCACAGTCGGAAGAGCACTGGACTCGCGGGTTCAAACGTCCGCACCTTTAAGGGAGTAGGTTGCTTCAACTAGCTAAACGCTTTTCTCCTCTGTTCTTGCCTTCTCGACACTCTTTTCTACAACCGGCGATGAACTGCCCATATATACTAGTAGTGGCCAAAATGAAAATGACTGGGAACGCAGTTTTGTCAAGCGCTGGCTAAACTCTGTCTAAATAACCAGTCCTCGGGGTCTGAGTGACGGACAAACGAATAGAAGCAAGAACAAGTAGGGGTAGTTAGGGCACTTCACTAGTAGTGGTGGTATGAATGGCACTCCACTGGTAAGTAGTAATGGCACGTCTTGTAACTCTAGATCTGTACCCTGACCTAAGCCATATAAGCCTCTGACTTTGACCTCTCATTGTAATTCCATATTAGTGGTAAATAAAGACTGGAATTCTAGTTCTTACTAATTACTGCTCAGGTTTGTAATGATGAGAGACGTTCTATAGTCCTCGTGGATTAGGACGATAAACCGAAGGCCCCATGTACCACCGGCTGTTCATAAATTTTGTGTGACGTTAATTAATGAACACACACACTGTACGTAAAGAGTCTGCCAGGGACATAGTCTCCGGTGTGCGGGAGGTTTGTCTCTGCCAAGAACGCATACAGTATGGGCCCGCAGTTATTGGCTGCTCGCCGCTGCAGTAACACTGACGTATTTTTGCATGGTGACCTCTACGGCTACACTAATCAAATCATTCCCGAAACAAAGTATATTCACCAAAGATCGTACAAGCTTTATCGCAGCTTAACACAGTTGCCTTTCTACCAGCCCAGGAGTTTTTAATCGATCGGTAATACTGCAACACCGGAAACTCCGTTTCTGTTTTGTAGGATGTAGAAAGAGAAGCCAAGAAACAAGGTGGTAACGTTACATGGGATCCTAGTGGAGATTTGTACGTCTGGCAGAACAGACCAGCCTGCATTTATCACCCAATAACAGGGGAAAAGACGTGGGTTAGCCAGGTGGTAACATCTAATGCGTCGTACTACAGGTTGCTGCCAGAGTTTGCCGAGAACCCCGATAACAAAGTGCCCAGTAACACGTATTATGGTGATGGCAGCGCGATTGAGCCTGCGGTGGTGCAACACATAGTAGCCAGCAAATGGTCATGCGCAGTGGGGTTCAAATGGAAGAAGGGCGATTTATTAGTGCTGGACAACTTGGCTGTGCAGCATGGGAGAGTTGGATTTGAGGGCGACAGACTGATATTAGCATGTATGACAATGTAACAGGGAAGTGCAGCCCGAAAATTAAGGAGGCTCAAAGGGGTTTCTCAGAGCCCATACACATTGTCAGAACGAATCCACATGAAAACTTTAGGGTAGTAATCTCGGAAACAAAGTGTAGGTAATCTTATGAAAAGGAGTGTTAAGTTTCCTTCAGGATGATTTATGACATCATGTGTTGCCATGGTAACTATAGCCCTCCAAAGACATACCCCCTTAATAATCAGTTTCTTAGATATAACTTTTAGACTATGTCGGTATATTTTTTAGAAACGTTTTCGAAAGTGAGCAATCCTCTTTACTTCCTGTGTAAGTTTCTGTGTAGAAAATCGTGATAAAACGAGAAGGCCTTTGCCGTTTAACGATTAAGAAAAAATCTACACAGTTTTAAGTTGCGAGCTAATTGCAATAGAAAGGTCAGCATAGTTCACTGAGCTAATTCCTTGAGATAAACCCATTAACAACTGCTAGCATTTGATCATATATTACATGTATTTTGCATTATTATTACCTTTTATTTCCGGTTGGTGCGATTTTGCACGGCAGAATAACTTCCGGCCAAGAAATCTCGTACCACTTTTGAGTCATCATCTGACGCAAGCATACGCGAGTATAGCGTGCGTAGCTTTCCCGCCCGCTTAGCTAAGAAACCTTTGGAGCAAATCTCCGGTGATCTTGTAGCCTTTGGGGTTCCCCGGAGAAGTGGAGGAGTTGCATAGGATTCTTCAAATTGCCACGGAACACTTTTGTGTGTACGTACATGTACATATAAACGATTCAGGGCGAGATTTCTTTCAAGCAGTTGTTCAGTTTAATGTGATTATTTGGGGTGTATGGGGTTAGTGATTATTATGTGCAATTGCCTGTGTCCCTCCTGGATCCACCCTTGTAACTTACTAAGTTGACTTCGGTCCTGCATCATTTACTTTATAGTTAGATGGGTTAAAATGGACTTATAGGCTTCCACTGCCTTGTGACCTTGTAAAGAGAATTTCGTGGGAGGCCCACATTTTCAGTCACGTAAATTCATCTCGATTGCTGCTTTGCCAGCGTGGTTGTCCTTGTGGTCTAACGGTTATCACACCCGACTAGTACGGGGAGATGTGGGTTTAAATCCTACTCGGCGAAATTTTCTTTCAAACATTTGTTCAATTTAATATTCCGATTATTTGGTGTGTATGGGGTTGGTGGATTTTCCGTGATAGTGGTTCTTTGGCCTGGGGGGGGGGGGGGGGGGG
>BLFK01000601.1:942432-954009 GCA_014634185.1 Astreopora myriophthalma | reverse complement strand
GAGTGTAACAGCGGACTGACCTGGTGATCCATTTATCGGTTTCTGCACAAGTTTGACTGTCCTGAAGCCAATTTTACGAGCTATGCTTGACTGTTCTTCACCGGAATTGCTTAAGAACACTACCTGAAGGAATTAAAAGGAGTCATTTATGAAATGACTCTGCGGCTGTGTTTCCAGACAAACGTCATAACTAATCAGCCTTCAACATTTATAGTGAGGTCTGTCAATTGTCATAGTAGCCTAATAAGCATGATATGTAACTTACATGTAAAGTGCCAATGAAGAAAAAGATATTACCTGCCTATTTAAAGGACCTTTCAAAATGATGAAAAATGGTGCTTTCTTCTTTGAAATAACTTCCCATGCTCCAGAGACAAGTTTTTGTTCAAAAAAATCAACTCACCAGTATTTCGGAAAATATTGGTTGGAGTGATGTTAATCAAAGCTGGCACAACTAATGCACGTCAGGTAAGGTACAAATGACTTCAGTTGTGTTGTTGCTATGGCAACCACTTTGCTGCTGGGTCTATATCATGCAAGATTGACTTTCTCCTGTTTTGTCTTAGTAAAACATGTTTTAAGAAAATGGTTTGAACCCAGGAGTAACATAACTCGATTGAAAATGATCATCTGGGTGACTGGAGTCCTGAGAAGGACTGTTGTTGTTGACTGACGTTTCGACAACCAGTGTGGAGGTCATCTTCAGAGTCCACATGTTTTTCCTCCCAGTGAGCTCGTGATAAGATGTAAACCAATATGGGCACCATGTATGTTTCCATTTGGACCAACTGCCTGTCTTTACCCAATCGAAAATCAATGACAATTGGTTCATTGCAGAGTGACTGGAGAGAAGAGTGCTGCAATGACAGCACCACAATGTGTTTCATTTTGTGCCTTATCTGATGAACAATACCGGTGCCAAGATATTTTTGAGTTTGTTATTAATTTTGTCCGGTAAGTTACACCAAAAACATTTGCCACGTCATCAATTTTTGAAGAAACACTTGAATATCTCTGGAACAGTAAAATATATTTTAAAAAATGGGAACACCATTCCTCATCAACTTGAAAGACCTTTAAGTGAGTAAGGGTTTTTTCTTTTTTGTTGTTTTAAATTAATGGGCAGTTTACATTCTACCCAAACATGTGCAGTGGGGGAAAAGTTAGGTACTTTTGCACCACAGCAAATGACCCACAAGCCAGAGAACAAAAGATTGTTGTTACATACATAACCTTGCTACACTAACCTTGGATTGGGGGGGGGGAGGGAGGGGAATTGTCAAATCTGGGAATTATTTGCTTTGTGTTTGAAATATTATCGTCAATCAAATATGACTTGGCTTTGATTTGGTTACTTCATATATCTTTTCATTTTGTTTTGTAGAAATTAATACAATAAGCTGTTAACCGTTGGGCATTTTTTACAAGGGGCTAAATACAATTTAGGTGTACATGTAGTTAGACTCGATGAAAATTAATGCTGGCCAGCAACATTCATGAATTTGGTGCAGTCGCTTAGCCTTGCAGGGACTCCTGGTATATGACAGCACCTTAGGTGTGTTCAAGGTCATTTCGCTCGCGTTGCTTGCATGTTGCACATGCTCGGAAGTTTCTTTCCCTTAGCCCACCCCACTCCCTTTGGATCTATTTTGTAAGTATGGTAGTGTTGTTTTTCTGCTGGTTAGCAACAAGATGGTATATTGTACCTGGGTGAATGAATAACTGGCCTCACAAATACTATCAGACACTTCTCCCACTCTCATCGATTGGCGATCAGTTTAATAACAATCATTATTATCATATGACCCGTACGGCTCCGCACATGCTTTCATTGCAAAACTATTGAGAAAATCCCCGTATGAGGGCCTTTTGTGATGGCGCGAGCAAGGCCGGGAAAAAGCCGTCCGGCCCTGCTAGGTTCGCGTACGGCTCTTCGCGAGACGCGAACTGAAGCGCAGTGGTCATATGATAAAATGCTTATTGGCTGAGTTGGGTCGGGCCGGACGAGCAAATATTTAGCCCTCAGTCATGGCGCACGGACCTCGGGCCAAATATTTTCCCCTCCGGCCCTCCTACTCAGCCAATAAGTACATATTCTTTATTGATGGTTTTTCGTATCTACCTTGATAGCATAAAGACTTTGTTTCCCATATCCTTGAGGCCACCAAGGTTTCACATCATCTTTCTTTGAAAATGTCATAACTGGTAAATTGACCCTCTGTGAGCCTTGCGACAGTTTTAAACCAAGTTTCTGTTTGCGCGCCAACTGAGGAAGGCTGAGATAAAGGGTACCACTGACTCCTTCATAAGCTGCATCTATGAAAACCGTTACTGACTATTGCCATGTACCATTAGAAGAGCTAGCTGAAAAAACAAAATCCAAGATTCATGAAGGGTGCCTGAGACAGACCTTCCAGAATTATGCGCCGATGCGAAATCGCATAATTCAGCTCTGAGCGCATAATTCGCATAATTCCGAAAAAAAACGCATAATGGCACATAATGTTGGAAAATTTTGAAAAATCTATTTATAAGCTATGCTTTTTTCGTACCTTGAGAGATGCATGGAAATTTTTTTCCCATAAATACGGTACATTTTTGCAGCACCGCTTCGTTGCAAAAGGCGTTCAACTAAACAAGGCATTCCAGGCGTTCTGTGCTGCTGGCCGTGTGGGGCATGTGCTCAGTTTTTATATAACACCCGTCATGATTGGAAGAAAAAAAAACCAATGACAGCTTGGAAAAGAAAAAAAGCGCCTGCTTGGATTTGGCGGCAAAAACAACTTTCTTTTTCACGTTTTCGCTTTGAAAATGGATAAGTTTCTGGTAAAACCAAAGAAAAAGCCATATAGCATTACACCACAAGAGTGGACTAAGCACTCTCTCTCAACATTGAACACGTAGCGGACGAGACCAGCCCGACACAAAATATTTAGATTCAATCTTAAAAATGTAACTTTTGCCTATGCGCTTCAATTTCTTCCTATTTTCGTTCTCGGCTTTCTCTGAAAACAAAAATACATGACATGTTATTCTGACAGCTACTCCAATCAATTCCCCTTCTACTTCAAAATTTGGGGAGAAATATGTAATATGTAAAATGTGTAAAAAGTATGAAAAATTTTAAAACACGTTAAACGCTTTAGTTCAGCCGTTGATTTTTACCTCAAATTGTTTTAAAAAACCCTGGCTGATAAGGTTAATAAATTAAAGCACAGGGCTCTCAGGAGACCTTCCAGAATTATGCATTTTTCTTCAGCAAATTATGCATTATTTTTTGGCAAATTATGCGCGCAAAATACCGAATTATGCGAATTGCGCAATATTTTTAAGCGAAAAATTTTAATTGTTTTAACTCTCCCTGCAAACTCTATCGAGATTCAACTAGTTCAGGGCCCTATGCAATTAAATGAATAGCCTTGAACTGGGTGTTAATCCTGCTAGAATATACAGCACAGTGTTTTAACTATGACATTGTTATTTCTTCCAAGTTATTTAGAGGATTGTCCAATACAGGTGATTAATGAGATTTATCAAACCTTGTGGGTTTTTTTATTTTATTTTTATTTTATTTGTTCCCCCTAATCTAGCTGATACATAATTATGTTCATATAACATGTGAAAATAATATAATAACGATTTAAATTTACATATGCAAATACGTGCGATATAAAATTACAACACTTAAATTAATTTACATTATATATAGGAAGGGAAGGAGAGGGGCACATCTAGATAAACTAATATTGTGCCCCTTAAAGTTACGTGTAAGAAAATACTTGAGATTTTTAGTAAAAAAGAAGGGAAAAATAATAAAAATAGGTCAGTAACTTATAAAAGAAATGATATTTCGTTAATACTGAGCAAGGTACCAGCGTGAAATGGTTTGAAATGGTTTGAGATGGTTTGTCCCTGTCCCAACCTAGTGTTGTCACAAAGTGTCCCCTAACCCTCATTATTTTTACCTCTAATGCTGACAGTTTCATCTGATGATACATGAAGTTCTTAGGCTAATAGAAATGACAATGAATCTCAATACAGTACGTAGGTGTATCAGACAAGAGCAGTTATTTACCTAGTTAAAGTAGAATCCTCATAAAGTACCTTTGCTTGGTAACTACTAATTCAAATAATCATAATTACCCCCCCCCCCCCATTTTTGCAGCACTACTTGAATTGCCTGATGCATTATCTCTTTCCTCAATTCCTCTGCTCTTGTTAATGATTCAAACAGAATTGTTGACCAAAAGTCAAAATGAGGTCAACTCTTTAACAAAAGTTTTTCTTTCAGCAATACAGTATTACTCTATTACATGCAGAGGCTGTGCATTAAACTTAGCAAACTGAGTGTCATTTCTTTGTACATAATTTGATTACTACATAAAGTGGTTCATACATGTTGATTAAATTTGTAGGTGTTACTTTGATGTTTCTTATAACAGCTGAATTGTAAGCTTGTAAAGATACATTCTGCCTGAAAATACAAGAAATGAAAATTACCCAAAATAATATTTCACAAGGGCTTCGAAAGACTAGGAGGAGTCTTCAAGTGCCAGGAAATGATATGACCATAAAAAATTCATTGTGCCACAATATCAAAGAACGAAAACTGGCTATAGGTCCTAGGCTCCTGCATGTGAAAGTTCCACCTGGTCTTCCATTAGGAGGACCCCAATAGGACACATTCATTCACAAGTCAAGACTGCTCTCAAATCTCTCCAGTTTGCTGTGGGAAATTGTAAACAAACAAAATTGTAAACAAACAAAATTGTAAACAAACAAAATTGTAAACAAACAAATTTGTAAACAAACAAAATTGTAAACAAACAAAATTGTTGGAGGGGGTTGCGTGTTTCTTGTCCTTGCCTATTTGTAGTTGTTGTTGTTGTTTTTTTCGTTTTTTGTCTCTGACTGTGATAAGTTAAAATAACAATCAACGTAAACAGCATTAGTTCTCTCGATGAGCGCTGCATGCTCTTAGAGCAAATGCTAGAAAAATATAAATACTGTTTAAATAATAACAATTAAAAAATCACAAACAAGAACTAACCAAATTCCCTGTGAGACAAATGCTGGTCCCCAGTCCTGAAAGTAGGAAAAAATGCTCTCTCGTAAGATTTGCACAAGCAACTTACTGTGATCAAACATTAATTCCTGCTTACCAGTCTCCATGAATTAAAACATCACACTTGAGATGGAACAAATCAGCTTCACTCTCAACTTGGCAAACTGGCCCGGGTTGCTCGAAGCATGGTTAGTGCTAACCAGCCATAAATACCATGGAAACCTATAGGTTTTGATACCTCTTAACCAACGGTTAGCACTAACCAGACTTCAAGCAACCGCCCCCTGGTGGTTTGTATTTAATATTTACAGGAACCTTGCTACCCTCAGGCTACCAGACCAGGGACCGGTTGCATAAGCGTCGTACACCCTATACTACATGTAAGTAAATAGGTCGGACGTTAACTCAAGCGTAAATTGTACTACAGTTGCACCAGTTTGGGCTTTGCTTAACGCTCAACGTTGCCCAGGAACTAAAACCTACGCCTCATAGGGGGTAGCCTAAGTGAGGTGTAGTATGGTTGTAGCTCTCATTTTAATATTTCCAAAATGGCGCGTATGATGTTCCTCATGCAAATGTTGGAAACTGGACGTGCTATTCGAAGAGAACGATTCTTTTGTGACCATACAAACCCTTTGGACTCTCTTCATGACTACAATTGTACTCCCATTATCAATTTCACCGTAGTGAACTGTACCACAACCAAGTGAAACCAAACGAAACAGACCACTAGCGTATCCACGAGGTTTATTGGTATCGATTAGTAAACTGAAAACAACGCAAATAATATAACTTAATTAACTACTACACACAGGAAAAATACCAAGGAAAGCACTAAGAACTAGCTGAACAAAATATAAGTGCACAAAATCTGTTGCGTTACCGAAATCGCAACGGACTGGACGCTAATTTACGCCCATTAAGCTCACGTGATTTATATGTAACACGTTTTTTTTTTTGGTATTCGTAATACATGGTTTACTAGGGTGTTTTTAGTTACGAGCCTTTTTTAATTGAAAGTGTGTATGTTTCTGACTTCGAATCTGACAAGGCTGGACAAATGTAAGTACTTTTGATTTCGTTACCCTTTTCCTGGCTTTTTCGTCAGAAAGAGATTTGTTTCTAATATTCTTTAATTCCGCAATTGCAGCTTCAGATTACCACATTATTGTTTTCAATAAAATCCTGAAAATCCAAGCCTTGTCGACTGATTGCTCCATTGGCCCATCGGTCCAAAATCTACAAACGGCAAGATAATGCTTCCAGCGAGGCGAAAAGGCCACGCCGACAAGGCTACACAACACGCATGAGACGAGAATGAGACCGAACTAAAAATACACTTAAACTTGACTGCTGAACAAAAGTTACGATTAAAATAATAACATAACACTTACATATCAGTTCCACTGTGCCGATGGCCTTTTAAGTGTAAGAGGACAACAACCAAACTAAAAGATTACCACGAGACCCAGACCAAAACGAAATAATAGAGCGCGTGAGAAAAACTATGAAATACGATACTGTAACTAAACGAAGAGGACTTTGTACGCCAAACAAGAAACTAAAAGATAACTAATTAATTGTCACGCAAGTGACCGTAACATGAACTATTAGAAATGGTTCAAGAAATCAGACCTCAGATCGAGCATCGGACAAGGCGAAACATGGCCGTTTCTGCCAAGAATCAATTCCTTGCAGCCTTGCGATTTTATGCAACTGGGGCCTTTCATGAGCTTGTTGCGACCATCAAGACATTCACAAGTCCACGGTCAGCCGAATTATCTTCCGAGTATCCTTAGAGTTGGCTAGAAATCTACCTAAGTAAGTTGAACTGAACTGAACAAAAGAGAGATTTTAAGCATTAGCTGCGTTGCCGGCATAATTGGTTGTATAGACGGAAGTCAAGTCAGGATTCAAGCCCCAACTTGGAAAGAATACGAGTATGTCAACGGGTATGTTGAACACTCAACTAATCTGTAATGCAGAATGCAGAATTATCAACTGCGTTATCAAGTGGCCCGGCAGCACTCATGATGTACGTATTTCGAGGGAAAGTTCAATATACAGAGAATTTGAAGAGGGACTTCACGAGGGGATCATTCTTGGTGATAGTGGATAACCATTAAGGCATTGGTTAATAAAAACCATCTTGGCTCCGACATGCGGGGCTGAGGAGAGATACAATGGCTCCCATCAAACAACTAGAACTGTCATCGAAAGACCGTAATGGGATCCTCAAGCGCAGATTTCACTGCCTACATGGCGAGTTAAGAGCAAGCCCAGAAAGAGCATGCAACAGTATCGCAGCCTGTATCATCTTGCACAGCCGTGCAGTGGACTACAAACACCCAGTTGATGCAGAGGATTTAATGGAGGAGCCGTTTAACGATGGGGATCTAAACACCACGCCCAGCACATGGGGAGCTTTAATGCGACGACAATTATCTCAAGTCTCACTAATTTGCATGATTAAATTTAGTTCAAAATAACCATTTTAATGTTTATCCAATGTATTTTGCATCAAAACCTATATGGGAAGATATCAGCAACTTCTAAAAGCAAATACCAAAATGCAACATTACATTGCATATTTTTTTCACTTCACTAGACAGTGTCACAAGTGTGGTATTCCTATTTATGCAGTGTTAACTTCTTAACCAATCTTGTGTAACAACTGTAGTTCTAGTTTTCTCTTTTTAAGGAGAAGGACTTCTTTTTCCACCTCAAGCTTCCTTTTCTCTGCCTCTATTCTCGAAAGTTCGGCAGTAAGAACTTCCAATTGAACTTTTTCCATATGGTCCCTCAAGTTAGGTTTCTTGTGTACCCCTGTTGTAAAAACTGCTCCGGATTTTGACCACTCTTCGCGTGTCCTTGAAGAATCTGCAACGAACCAAGGTCTCTTGCCATGCGCAAGTATTAGCACTCACAAGATAAAGCATGAACGCGAAAAGCGAGAACGTCGATCTTACCTTCAACAAGCTGTAATTCAATCTCGGAGGAACACGCCTCAAGCTAACCAATTTCAGGGTGTTCACTGGTTGAAAGGGCTAGACATTCATCATTCTTGGGTGAGATGGGAACTTCAGTTTCATTTGATGATGCAGCGTCATATTCTCTGCATTCGTTTCCCTCCTCGACCACAAGAGGAACGCTTGCACTGGCACTTTCGATTCCGTTCAAAATTTCTAGGACTGACGGCAACTCTTCCCATGTATTGACAATTGTCGCTGTATGGTGATATCTTCTATTAAGGTCCGCCACCCATAGGGGGGTTCTTCTGCGATGAAGCATCTTTTTTTGCCTTTGACAATAGGTGTTTGCACTTCTCCGTGACTTCATCCACGGTTCTCTTCACGTGACCAGCACGAGCATTGACTGATGTCGTAATGTCAGCCCAAACTTTCTTCTTCTTTTGATTTGTAGTCAAATTATTTAGGTTACTTAATAATAAATCTTTGTGCTCTCTAAATGAGTCGACTAGAGACCGTATTTCTTCGTCTGAAAAGCATGGTTTCCTTTTCAGCTACAACTGAGCCATGTTATTTGAAACTGGCCAAATAATTAGTTTTACAGTATGCAAAGTAGACGTTCATGCTTATATGCAACTGACTTTCCACATGAACGACGTCAAGTGATATTAGTACCTTCCAACGTCAAGCTGGTGCAACAGACGTCAATGCCTAGCTAACAACGGACATACATTCGACGTAAGTCGGGACTAAGAACATTGGGCATACGGGAAATGTCGGATGTAACTCCCGGTCGTACGACCATCTTTTATAAAACCGGTCCCAGGTGCTGTTGTGCCATGTCTCAGTTTTGAGGAATGAATGATAACAGCCCATCCTTGCTTCAATGCGCCTGATTAAAAGTCATACTTATGACCACATGTTTGCAGAGCACAGAAATTAAGTCACAATTGCACACACATACATGACTGTGTTAACACACACACACAGACCACTTTCATATAGCTGATGTCTCTCTCAGAAACACTAACCTTGCCAAAATCAATTAAATTAGACTAATATTTGTAATCATATAGGGTACAAATTAAAATAAGACATGGGGAAGCAGAAACAAAGGGACCACATACTAATTATTTTTACATCTTGTGACAAAACACTGCCCCCACCATCCTATACATGTTAAACCATGATGGACACCCTCAGGCCACCCCGAGAGCATGGGTCCATCCCATGAGTTTTTGACAGCTATATCCACTCACCCAACTGAAAGAACTTTGCTCTTTTCTAATGAAATTTCCATGACACTCTCCACGCTGTACTGGGACTGGACACTCTGGGGGAACAGGATATGGAGACTCCTTAGCTTGTTCTTTGGCATATAAGACTGCAGATGTGAAGCGCACTTCAATCAAGTTAAAACCTATCTTGAGAGCTCCCTTCACATTGAAGATGTACCCGTGAAATATGTTTCTTGAGTGACCCACTGCAACGCCATTTACAAGAACTGTAGCCACTGTGTCGAGACCCTCAAAAACGAGGAGAATCTGTCTTTTTGATAGCAAGACTTCAGAAACTGAAGAAATGAACAGGGCACAAAGTCAGCAATGTCAACTTCATAAAGTGATAAAACAATATTTAATATATGCTTCAATGTGAGCCAGTTATTTTATGTCAGCAAACAGCTAAAAGCTATCCTAAGTATTGTACAAAGATTTTTAGAAACATCAGTTGCCAGTAAATAATAATAATATTATTTATATAGGCTATAGTATGGCTTTCAACCTACTTTGATTTGAAATTTCATTTCTTCTGGTATTTTTTTTATTGTCAATATTACAGAGACATTGAAAATCAAACATTAGATTGCAAATTGCTATTTTAATCTCAAATTGATTTTTACCTGTAACATATTTCATGATGTATTCAATCCTTGTACAGGATAATAATTTAATTCATAATGGACTGCATCACTATACCTTTGACCACATTAATTAACTCTTGCTATTTGAGGACAGAGCTTTACTTGTATACTTTTGTCATTGAAATTAATAACAAATTGAGTTGAGTTGAATTATAAATATAAACTAGTAATTGACCAGCTCACTGTTGGCTTAATGACAACTCTGAGTTGCTTAGGGGAATGTGCAACACAATTGCATGCTCATGGGGTCAAGTCCCATTCAAACTTGTTTTAAGGGTTCTTGAAACTCCTTAAAGGTTGCATACAGCACTTCACTGCAGTGATCATGTAACAATGTCAAAAACTTGGAAACAATGATTCCATAAGTTTTGACAAGGGCATACTCAGAAAAAAGTCCTAGGGCTCCTAACAGGAGTCAACCCTATGACTTACTGATTTCTACTTGGATGCTCTACCACCGAGCTACGAGAGACTTGCAGCAACTTATTACATAATTTATGCCATTAATAGACCAGGTACTGAAATGTCAAACTGGTAGAATTTGCACAACTGTAGCAACGAAGATTGTGAATTTTAAGCCCAGTCAAATGAATGAAATGATGATTTCCTCCGTATTGACAGGGCAGAAAGTCAGAGTGCTCCTACCATTGAGAGCTCTAAAGGAGACTTGTGGGAGCTACGCCATTAAACTACTTAGTGGTGACAACCCTGGTTAAAATCTTTTAAGTATCTTCAAAGATCTTTAAAAATCCTCATAAAGATCTTAACAAGGGTCCTCAAAAATCTTGGCAGGATCTTCAAGGATCCTTGAGAATTCTGCCAAAGTTCCTTAAGGATCTTCAACATTTTAATTTTTTACTTTCTTGCCAAGATCCTCAAAGATCTTTCAGAGATCCTGACAAAGATCTTTTCAAAATTGCTCTAAAGATCCTTAAAGATACATGAAGAGTACTCACAGGATCTTTGCTAAGATCCTTGTACTTGTTTAACAAGGAACTTTCTAAGATCCCCACAAGATCCTTAAAATGTTCTTACTATGTCTCACACAGTTTAGCAAATGAAGATCTTTGAAGATCCTGTGATGTTTCCCTTTCGATTAAATCCACGATAAAACAGGAATTTAATGTGCACACAAACGTCTCATAACATGGACGCCATGATGGACCGAATCCTCTTCTTTCCCAGTCCCCAGCAACATATGTAAATTACAATATAAACATTACAGATCCTTCCAGGATCCTTCAAAGATCTTTGACAGATCCTTATCCTTAAGGATCTTTAGCAGGTTCCTGAAGATCTTTAAGTGTCCTCAAAGATCCTGTAAGGTTTTTCATCAGCGAAACATCCTGCAATTTTGCTAGGACTGAAGGGAAAGATTTCAACACAGGCTCCCCACATTAAGTATACATCCATATTCTTTCTAACCCTCAACAAAAAAGAATGAGCCTGAACTGAGTTTTGCTAGGAACATGCATGATTGTATAATTAATGTATGGGGGCTGTGCGAGATTTCCCCGCGAACTTGTGACCTGTGATCTTACCGATATGGATCCAGAATTCAAGAACCTGCATGCACATACAATACTTATAATATTTATAATAATATCATATATTCATACCTT
>BLFK01000601.1:934932-939932 GCA_014634185.1 Astreopora myriophthalma | reverse complement strand
AGGGAACACACAGCACTAGTGCCCAGTGTTCGGGGGAACAGATAACACGGGGGAACACAAAACGCTGTGACACCGTGAAACCGTGAAACCTCATTGCGTAGGATGCCTGTGCAAAGGCACCCCCATGGTTAAAAATGTTCCCTTGTCTTTTTGTGTTCGTTTTTCTTCGTAGTCGCAAAGGGTAACGAGTTTGTCCTCTCCCAGGAAGTGTCAGTAGCGACGTTAAGACTTT
The DNA here is from genome assembly GCA_014634185.1 of Astreopora myriophthalma. Taxonomy (NCBI): domain Eukaryota; kingdom Metazoa; phylum Cnidaria; class Anthozoa; order Scleractinia; family Acroporidae; genus Astreopora; species Astreopora myriophthalma. Next base: position 939,700 of record BLFK01000601.1, on the reverse strand, counting down.
CACCTGACCTAACCTGCGACTTGAACTCGGGCCATCTCACGGCATCTAGTGAAGCTCTCAACGTTGTGGGATGGATACGATTAGTTTAGATTACAAATTTCAAATACAAATTTCAAATATGTTTACTGTTTTATAGAGCAGGTAAAGTCTCATTACCTGAGTGTCTAATTAACAGCATATTCATAAGACGGGAATGTAGCTATTCACTAAGCGATCAAGAAGCAATCACGACACCTAGATTCAACACTAGATTGTTAAAGGACTCACTGGTATATCGAGGCTCAGCGCTATGGAACATCATGTCAAAAATGTAGGTAGTATTGACCTCAAGAAACTTCGTAGACTACTCATGAGAAATGATCACTTCAGGAGCTTTACTTTCACTGGTTTATCGGGTTCAACGGTTAGGAACAGATTAACTGATTACACGTATTTTTAACTAGAGAAGTAAATTTTAAATTTTAATGTTTAATCGTATTAGTTTGTTAACTTAGTATTTTAAGAATTGTAATCTATTAGAATGTAGAAATGTGTTTTTAGTTATAATTAATAAGTTTTAATTGGACGAGTAATTAATTTGTTAAGTACACGATCCCACAAGCTTTTTAGCTTTAATCCTTATCGTGTATAAATAAAGATTCTACTCTATTTCATCCCTTAGTCATGAGCGTATGAGTTGCCTTTCCGCCATCACAGCAGATGTTTGCATCGTGTTTTAAGTATTTTGCGCAATTTCGAGGATGTTTCCTACCTTATCAAAGGCGTAAAATTTTGCTTTTTTTTTTTTCCCTTCATCGTGTTGTTTTTCTTCTTAGTCACAAGTTATTTTTTTAATTAAATTTCCAGTATCGTGCGCGAAGTGTTAGAAGCACCACGAAAACGACTTCTAGCGATCTAACCCGCACCTTGAACTGGGATCTCCCGCACGGAGTGCACGTGAAATGTCATTGGCCGTATTGGAAGCTTGAAGTTTTGCATTGCTTTTACATTATGCGCTATTTCGAAGACGATGTCCATCTTTTCAGAGCTCAGATTTGACGCCAAGAAGCAAACTTTGCTTTTTTAATTCTTCTTATTTTTCAATCGTAGGCGCAGTGGATGAGGCATTAGTTTGATGAAAGATGTTGGTGGAAGTTGCAAGCCGCGAACGGTAGTGATTTCCCATTAAATTTTCGATGAAGCCCATGGACTAATATTGTGTAGTCTGATATATGATAATGAACTGAAGAAATGATCCTCACACTTTCTGGACAATTTAAGCAATTGTCTCATATATGTACTTGAAAAGTTCAAGTGACTCCAACGGGATTCGAACCCACGACCTCTGCGATGCTGGTGCAGTGCTCTTACCAACTGAGCTATGAAGCCACACAGTTTCTTTCATTCATCATTCCTTTCACGGGAAAACACGCATGAGCCCAACAAATTGAGTTGCTCTCAACCATGAGATCCTGAAGATACCATTTCAACGCCAGAGTTGACGCGAATTTTTGTGGATGAGTTTGCACTTCCCCACTTTGTACTTTGTAGTTGATAGCGACTAAAAGCTATAACTTATTTAATGAAATTAGCAAACTAGACAGTCTGAGTCCAATGCCTGTGCACGGGAAGACTATTATTTTTAAAATAAAAACTGCCCTTTTGCTAATCATTGTTACCAATCTTTTTAAAACTAGATTACATTTGAATTTGACTTTTGTTGTAAACAAAAAGGAATTTTAATTGGCTCTTGTTTAGCTGATCGTATTGTAGCAACAACTTTCCATAACATTGTTTCATGCTACATCTCTGTGAAACATTTTGTTTGCTTGTTTGTTTTTGTTTTTGTTTTTGTTTTTTTTGTTTTTTGTTTTTTTGTTATGAAATGAATCTGTACGATTTGGCCTTGTGTATTGATAACAATAATAGTCACATGACTTTTGGAGGGCCTATAGTTTATTTCTGTCCCTCGATGCTACTTGGGCCACAAAGAAACTATATGCCCTCCGAAAGTTTTGTGACTGTCCCATTTACGGTAGCAAGTTTTCATTGACGAGTTTTCCTTAGCAGTGTAAATGGAAAGATATGACAAGTTTTCCCAAGTGTCCTTGTTCAAAACCTGGCATGCCAGATTTTTAACAAGGACACTTGTCAAGGAAAAACTTGTCAATGGCGATATTTACTAGTGTAAATTGCTTGACAAGTGCTTGACAAGTGCACTTGTCAAGGAATTGCCAAGTCCTTATGGTTACTTTATCAGAAAAGAAATCATATTGCAAGCCAACCGGAACCAAATTGATTCTTTAAGTTTTCGGGCCCTTAGCTGGCTTACAAGATTGTTTGCCATTCCTTCGGCTTCCCTTTGTCTCTCGGAAGCCCAAGGACGAACCCACCACTTTCACCTTTTTCTCTCGTTCTTTTTCATCTCTTGACCAGCTTGCAAAAGCAAAGCTGAGCACTGCGGTCCCCCAAACAAAACGCTTTTGCTGTTCGCTTAATAAAAACGGCGCCATGTTTTCAACACTGGTCAAGGGCACTTGTCACGGAAAACTTAATTGCGTAAATGTACAGTCGGCAAGTAGGGCTTGTCAAGGAAAACTTCTTAGTGTAAAGCACCTATCAATTTAAGGCCGGCGGGGGGTGCGGGTGGGGCAGGGCATGGGCTGAGGACTTGAGTGTTATTGTTGGCCCTGGGGTGGGTGTGTTGACTGACTCTTGCCTTCTTCTCTTCGCCTTACGTGGGCCTATTTGAACGTGGACTTGAACGAAAGAGACTATAAACCTAAATGACTTTTCCCGCGTCATGCATGCGCTATACGTCCTTGAAATATCGAAATGGAGGTCCACAATCAGAGAAAGATGAGTGGATTTGACTGTTTTATCGCCATATTTTCGATTTATTTAGAGTGCTCCTGATGATGTGATATTCCGGCGTTTAAAACTGTTATTCTTGTTTTAAGAGAGAAACAGCTTCCTTTCATATTCAATGCTTTTTGCAGCCTTTGCAGAAAACACGAACTGAATTTCGCTCAGTGTTATGTAATTCGATATACACAGTGTATTAAACACAGATTGAATGGTTAACACGTACCTTTGGAGATGTAACAACATTACAGATTTGAAAATTATAGATTTCTATTTGGACCTGCGTCTTCCTTGCATCCAACCTCGGGGATAATTGACGGCAATGTGCCACCCTATGGGGGAAATTTTTGTGCATTTGACGGAGATGGTTTGCCCGTGGCCAGGGAATTTGACGGCAGATTTTTGAGAGATTTCAAATCCCCGCCCCATGCCCTGGTCACGGACTAACTTTTGCTTGAAGTTTTCTGGTAGCGTTTTCGTTTTCGCATATATTTGTCTGTAATTTTTTAGCATTATTGAAAATTCCCACGAAAAGAGACAGTGACAAATATATGGACAAATTGAAAACGCTACCGGGCAGCGTCTAGCGAAGGTTGGTCCCTAAAAATTGGTCAACTTTGTTCCCAGGCTATCTCTTTCCTATTGGAGTGCGACTTGGATGCCGCTCAAATGCCGTTTCCGAATATAATCCAGGCGATGAAAACTCACTATCGCTTTTAGAACCTAAGTAGACATTTCTTCTTAGGGCCTGTTTATATCAGGCGCGCCAGCCCGGTTAGGCTGGCTGACGTGTTTTTATGGAAGATTCCAGCCCGGTTTACCGGGATAAATTTCAGAAATTTGTTTACGTGCTTGTGACCGTCAAAGTCAGGCAAGGGATAACTTGTGAATTTTCTTGTCTTGGTTTAAAACGAAGGTTCATTTTAGCTCAATAAGTACGGAATGACATTTTAAAACAAAAGATGCAAAAATAATCCTGTGATCATACAAATCTGGCTGCGTTTTCAAGGCAACGCACGTGTCACGAAAATATTTCACCCCGGCAAACCGGGCTGCACCGTTTATAAGATAACTTTCTAGCCCGGCTTGCCGAGATCTCGGCAGCTCAGACAGGGATCTCGGCGAGCGGGCCTGTCCGCCTTCTCATATAAACAAACCGAGATTTTACCAAAGAAAATAGGCATTAGCCGAGCGGGCTGGCCCGCCTAACCGGACTGGCCCGCCTCATATAAACAGGCCCTAACTCAGTTCAAAATCACTTCATATCGTCAGTTCAAATACACATATTTCATCAAGAGAGGAGGAGCTAAGAGAAAGCATTCCCCATACATGGCCTCATATCAATGTTTTTTTTTTTTTTTTTTCCCAATCTATTTTTTTACTACGAGTCTTGCGAGTAGTTATTTAAAGAACGGATTCCGATTGGTCCGCCCTGTAAGATATGAACCACGAGGTCATGGAGATCAGGCTAAAAGTAGCCCTCACACGTACCGCGAAATTTAAAAAAAGGTTTGAAAGTGATTTTCACGGGGCATGGGGATGAGTTATCTGACCACATCCTCTCTTGGTTTCATATATTCTATAAACCGGTTTTCAAATGACTGTCGAAAGTGATTTACGCGATTGCGATTGCTACGCTTTGTGATTGGTTTAAGAATCTCGCGCCAGTTTAAATTTATGAACCAATGAGAAGGGAAGCCAAAACCGATCGCGACTTGCACGCACGACTTTTTCCGCACTTTGAGCAAGTTACATGGAATTACTAAGAATTTTGATTGGCTCATGGCGCTGTTTGCAGCTGCTGTGATTAGTCGGAGTGATAACTTTGGTATTGCTTTTACGACACTCAATTGAAAGCCGCTCTATCATGACTTCAATTATTGTTATCGTCTTCACTACCGCTATCCTCATTTCATAGTTATCG
>BLFK01000601.1:922358-924858 GCA_014634185.1 Astreopora myriophthalma | reverse complement strand
GTTTTAGTATATACACAGGAAGTGATCTCAACAACATTTTCAGAAGGAAACCATGTTCTCAGGTACTGCATCTTCTTGTATTCTTAAGATTTCTGATTCCGAAACACTGGCGAAACGCGAGTTTACACCCGTCATTTTGTTTTTGTTTGGCTTACGCATTATTCACTCGGTAGGGGGTGAATAATGCTCATTAGCCAGAGATAGCGAACCAATCAGATTGCTTAAAACACCAAGATCACTGAGTGTGTATATACTAACTAGTATTATTATATGGTAGGCCATATAATATTATTATATTATTATATGGTGGGCCGTGTATTATTATATGGAGTCAAAAAAGGCGGCAGAAGACAGACAAGACAAAGAAAACATAGACGAGTTTAGGGAAATACAAAAATTAAAACAAACAGTGATATGAAGGCATGAAAACGGTTTTGTCTTACGGAAAACGAGAAGAGAGAGGTATAGCCACATAATGAATTCTTTATTGACCAAGCTTGTTCGGTAGATAGATATGCGTAAAACATAACAAGGACAGAAAGATGATGACAAACACATTTCACACCCTCCCTTCCCCTACAAAAACATCATGGACGAGGACAGTTTTGCTTCCTTTTTGCGAGTAGGCTTTTAGGAAGAACTTAAGCAAAATCGCTGAACATTTTATGTAGAAATCGAAAGCTTTCATATTTCACACCTTGTAAACACAATTTTATAGAACCGAATCAACCAATCAAGAGTTGTCTGCCATTCATGGGCGAAGCCGCTCCCTAACTGGAGTGAAAACATAACGCTTGACGGGGAAATACTTTAGGGCATACTAAGCAAACCATATTCAATAGCACTCTACTATAACCACAAGTTCTTTGGTTTAGGAACAACAATCTGTGGAATTTTAAACTTCCTGTCTCCACACGAGAAACAAAACAGATTTGTTGGCTTGGACGACGACAACATGGACGAGGACACTTTTACTTTTGCGAGTGAGCTTTTAAAGAGAACCTAAGCAAAATCGCTGAACATTTCATGTAGAAATCGAAAGCTTTCATATTTCACGCCTCGTAAACACAATTTTATAGAACCGAATCAACCAATCAAGAGTTGTCTGCCATTCATGGGCGAAGCCGCTCCCTAACTAGAGTGAAAACATAACGCTTGACGGGGAAATAATTTAGGGCCTAAAGCAAAACATATTCAAAAGCACTCTACCATAACCACAAGTTCTTTGTTTTAGGAACAACAATCTGTGGAATTTTAAACTTCCTGTCTCCACACAAGAGGCAAAACACATTTGTTGGCTTTACAAAATACACTAGTGTGGATTGTCTCTCTACAGAACTAGTTATGTCCTTAATAACAGGCGTATTTGAAGCTGCTATCGGCTTACTGGTAGACAAAATAAGGGATGAGGCGGCCAATAGGCTAATATGCGGCGACGTAACAGACCAGGCATTACGTGGATTGATCGTGCGAGATAAATACGACATGAAGTCGAAGGTGGACGGATTAGCAAAAGTACATTTGAACGCAAGCATCAGTTACTTCGAGGAAGGAATTGCGTCTTTGGAGGATTTGTTTAAAAAACTAAGTTCCGAAAGCGAGAACGCGCAGTCGAAAACACAAGCAACAGAAACATTTTCTGCTGTTAAAAGAATGGCAAAGGTAGAACTTACTGATCTGGATGAAACAGCAATGGAGCTTCTTTCAAACGCCAAGAAGAGATTCAAGAACGCCCGCAAAAAAGCAACAGAGGCCTTCGGTAATGTAGCTTTGCCATTCTCTGATCGCCTGTTAGCGATGAAATATCGCGTGATGGCGACAATACTGGAGACAGTAGACCATCCCGAGGGGGCAGTAACCTGGTGTAGAGGGTGTATTGAAAACCTACACGATCTGTCAGCTGTTAAGGAGTGTTTTACAACCGAGCTCAGGAAACGCTGGAAGTCAAGGTTTTATAAAGGAAAACGCAGAATGGTGATTTCAACTGTTTGTCACCTGAATCGCGTTGTTTACGATGTCACGCGAATGGTCACCGGACGCGGAGAACGTATCATGCTGCCAATTGTTGAAGTAGAAGGTAGAAAAGTCGATCCACTACGAGACGCAAGAGTGTTGAAAGTACTCCGAGAAGTTGGAATGGGGCACTGCTGTGTTACATCACAGTCATTAGGCGAGGAAGGTAAAGAGGAGCATAAGATCTTGATCAACAAACCCCTGTGCATCGCTGCAAAGGCAGATGGACAGATTCTTATTGGAGACGATGGGGATAAAACTGTCAAGGTGTTTGACGACAGCGGGAAATTTCTTTTCAAGTTTCATCTACAAAGTGATGGAGCTAATAAGATCCACCGTATTAAATCTGTGACCAGTGATGTGAATAACAACATCTACGTGCTGGTGTTATGGGAAGACAAGTCTGGGAGGATGACACTGCAAGTTCAGGTTTACAACTCCGCTAACTTTGTGCGAAAGTTTCCTGTGCTAGGAGGAGAGGCCATGA
>BLFK01000601.1:885127-905127 GCA_014634185.1 Astreopora myriophthalma | reverse complement strand
CAAGTTGTTCAAAAGGTGGATAACGCTATTCACCGGATAAATCACTATACAGCGGATAAGAGCTACCAAAACCAATTGCGTTATCCAGTGGATAGCGCTATCCACTCTTCGAACAACTGCGGCCTGATAAATAGGCCATTTCCGAGTTCACTTGAGCCTCTATATCAAAGTGAGTCTAGGTTCAGTCTTTCTAATGAAAGAAATTTTTATTGATATGCAAAGTAAAACTAATTACCACCAAAAAACGTTCGTACTTGGACTCGCTTTGAAAAAGAGGCTGGCGTGAACTCGGAATTGGCCTATTATCAAAAAGTAACTTTTATGGGCAACTTATGCTCACAATTTTTTGAGGCACGCTTCGTTCGGCAAGTCTTTTCACGCATTTAAAAATATTTCATAACTTTACTTCATGTTGAATGATTGGATTTTTATACTGCCACTATCAAAACATTTTAAATATATAGGAGTTTATTCAAGATAAAGAAATTCACAATACTGAACGCTTGCCGTTTTTCCACCAAATTGTCAATTCAAAAAAAAGTTTAAGAATATCTGAACCCATGGAGACTTCACCTCCCAAAACGACTCAAAGATTTGGGCATGACTGGCCATAAAACCAAAACCACTACCACCACAGGCTAGATCCCAAACCCCAACACCATCACCATTGCATGTGCAGTATTTATTACACCCTCAATATTATTGCATTTATTAATTTTCACTTGATAAATAATAATTTTGCTACCAAATTATTGAGACTCTTTTGCTTTTTTTGAGATTTTCATGACTCCTATTTCTTATTTTTCCTCCAATTTTATTTTAATTCCTATTTTTTCCCCATTTTGGGGGATCGCAAATTCCTATTTTCCTATTTTTTGTCAGCATTCCTATCACTTGACACTCTGCGGAGGGTAAAACAGACGAAAAGGTCGTGTTTTCAAATTTAACCACGCTGGTAAGTGTAGTCGGGCTCACAGGCTGTGAAAGCGTTTGCCGTTTGTTATTAAATAATCAACATCTAATATCGTTGTATTTCCAGGTCACTTGTTTGGGAGGAATTTATGTTTGCTTGTGCCTTGTATCCAACTGACGAGGAATTCTTGAATTCAGTTAAATAGGAAGTGCAATATCAGGTTGGTGGATCAGTTACACGACGATTAACGATCACCACAGAGTCACCAGCCCCTTTCAGGGGCAATCACCGGGTTAACAAATAAATTCACCGTTGCCGCGCGTTTGTTCACTAATAGATCACATATGACGTTAAAAGGTGGTACGTAAGAACAATAAAGTGATACAAGAGAGAATACACGAGATTGTCAGTGATGTTCTTATTACCATTTTGACGTCTTCTGTGATCTGTTACTGAACAGACGCACGGCAACATGGAACCTATTTGTTTTATATATTGAAGGGACAAAACGTTGTCGTCATTTGTGAGTCTATCCTTTAATATATCATAAGTGAGAACCAATCAAAACACGCCTAGAATTATTATATAACTATTTGTAGTGGTATTTCGGAAAACCAGTGGACACTACTTATTGGTACGGTAAATATAAGCTGCGAGATAATGACCCAAATTCCTTTTCCAATTGAAGGGCTGCATTCATAACCATCGTGACTTCTTCTTTTTTTTTTTTCGAATATTGTTGTTTTTAGTGTCACCCCCAAATTTCGAGCGAAAAAAACAGTGGATAACTTAAGAAAATAATTGTTACACGTCGCACACAAAAATCGAGTGCTACAGGATGGAAACAAAGGGAGAAATAAAAACTATTTCGATCTCGGTTTTTCATCGCATTACTCATTGTTTTGCATACCACTTCAAAAATGTATTTGATTGAAGAAGTTAGACACCGTTTATTGCTCGGGATACAGCTGCGATTTGACAATATAACCAAAATCAGTACGAAAAAAGGTCACTAATGATGGTTATGAACAGAGCCTTTCCTTTGTAATGCACATAATCATTCGTTGTTGTTTTCGGTGGCGGATGTCCACCATAGATTAGAGGTGGTTGCCACCTTGAAAAAATGGGACCGACGTTTCCGAGTTGTCCCATTGTAACTTACGTAAAAAGATCGGCTCGTAATAGTGTTTCAGATAATATTTTGACGAATCGTTTGGCTCTTTACTTAATACAGTTGGCATGAAAGAATGAGGCAAATGTTGATAAGGCGTTCAAAGTTTAAATTTTGCTAATTTTTGCCTGGGAAAAAAAATTAACTGTCCGAATACAAACCACTGACTTAAAATGTATTGACAACGAACACATGCCTTTGGATGTTTTTCGTACTTTTTGTGGCTACGGTAGGAACAGTATTAGACCACCATGTCATCACTTGTGTAACTTAACTTACAGTTAATTCTTAATTTCTTGACAACATTTTGACCACTTCTATTTTCTAGACTGCCTTGACATAATAGTACGATTTTACTCTGAAGAAGAGACTCTTGACTGGATTCCCTTTTGACACAAACGTACCAATTTGCTTTGGAAAGATAGCAAGACAACTATAGTGAGCAGTATAAAAATCGCAGCCGGTTTTTCAAGCTGCACAGCAGTAGCCACGTGCACGGATTGCGAGCCTATTTTTAAACTTTTGACAAAACCAGAAACTTGTTAAAAAGAACTATTTATTCCATGGGGTGCATTTAATCTGACTTTTGGCAACGAAACAAAAACGTTTGGTGTTTTGTTTTCCTTCCCTATTTGTTGTTGTTGTTGTTGTTGTTTTGTTCTTTTAGTTCGTTGTTTTTTACTTTCCCAAGTGCTGCCGCTCAAATTTGACCGACCTCACCGTCCCTCTAGCCTTTGTGATAGTTGGGCAATAATCGAGGAAATCGCATAATTGCATTATTAGGCGAATACTTGAGTAACTGCATATTTAATCTTGTGTAAGCGACAGTAACGTAATGTAGTTGCTGCCACAAAGTAGGTCATGGATGCAATGAAGGCTGTATTCACAATGATCTTCACTGAGGAAACTATACTAGAGAAAACAATTATATACTAACTTATGGTCATCAAACGAAGTTCTTATTCTGCTTCTTAATACAGAATGTTGAGGTGCACTCCTGAATGGTCTTAAAAAACAATTGCCTTAAAAGTGTGATTATGCCAATCGTCAAAAATTGCAGCAATGCAACCCTCCTTGGTCACTGTGGTCTCATAGATGTACCCTTTAGCGTCAAATACCCGTTTGCACTCGCCATCTTCGCTATATATTGACAGCGTCGTCTTTTCGCACCCCCATTCAGATTCAGCGATGACAACATATTCGCCTGATGGATGCCACGCATGGCGATATCTCCGACCTTGAGTTTTGTTGATGTGGAACTCATGCTGCTGGTGACCATCCTCGGTGAATACGTTTAGCCAGGAACGGCCATAGCGGTCCAGTATCGAGACCTGGCCATCAGGACCATCAGTGATGTCCGCGGCTTTCATCCACATCCATTCTTCACATGTGCGCAAATATTTTCCATCAAGCTCGTATACATCAACTACGTTCGAATGTAATATAAACAGTTTGTTGTTTGCCAATGTCATGGCCTTTCCTCCCCGCACAGGAAACTTCCGCACAAAGTTAGCGGAGTTGTAAACCTGAACTTGCATTCTCTCACTCCCAGACTTGTCTTCCCATAACACCAGCACGTAGATGTTGTTATTCACATCACTGGCCACAGAATTAATACGGTGGATCTTATTAGCTCCATCACTTTGTAGATGAAACTTGAAAACAAATATCCCGTTGTCGTCAAACACCTTGACAGTTTTATCCCCATCGTCTCCAATAATAATGTGTCCATCTGCCTTTGCAGCGATGCACCGGGGTTTGTTGACCTTGTGCTCCTCTTCATCTTCCTCACCTAGTGACTGTGGTGTAACACAGCAGTGCTCCATTCCAACTTTTTGGAGTACTTTCGACACCCCTGCGTCTCGTAGTGGATCGAACTTTCTATCTTCTGTTTCAACAATTGGCAGCATGAAGCGCTCCCCGCGTCTGGTGACCATTCGCGTGACATCGTAAACAACGCGATTCACGTGACAAACAGTTGAAATCACCATTCTGCGTTTATCTTTATCAAACCTTGACTTCAAGCCTTTCCTGAGCTCGGTTGTAAAACATTCCTTGACAGCTGACAGACTGTGTAGCTCTTCAACGCACACTCTACACGCGGTGATCGCGTCCTCGGGATTGTCTACTGTCTCCAGGATTGTCGCCATCACGCGATATTGAATCGCTAATACGCGATCAGAGAATTCCAAAGTTTCATTCGCGAAGGCTCTTGTAGCTTCCCTACGGGCGTCCTCGAATCTCTTCTTGGCATTTGAAAGAACCCGTAGTGATGATTCATCCAGATCAGTAAGCTCTACCTTTGCCATTCTTTTAACGACACTGGAAATTTTTTCCGTGGTAGCTTCTGCGGTTGTTGCTTGTGTTTTCGGCTGCGCGTCCTCCCTTTCGGACCTTAGTTTCTGAAACAGCTGGTACAATAACTCAATTCCTTCCTTGAAGAAACTGATGCTTGCAAGCAAATCTTTTCTTGCTAATCCGTCCAACTTCGACTTGATGTCGTCGATTGCTCGCACGATCAATCCACGGAATCTCTGGTCTGTTACGTCACCATCCTTTAACTTCTCGGCTACCTTGTCCCTTCCTTTATTCACCAGTAAGCCGATAGTGGCTTTAAATACGGCTGTTGGGATTGAGGACATAACTAGCAAAGAGACAATCCCCACTAGTGTATTTTGTAAAGCCAACAAATGTGTTGTCGGAAATTGTGCGGTTATTGTATACGTGAGTCACTGTGTTTCATTGATTGAGTTGTTGACATAAGATAGCAATTAATTTACTTGTCAAGATCGGTTCTCTCTCAAGTTTCTTTATCAAGTTATATGATCACCCTTTAAATGAACAAAAGAAAAGACATTGCACGCACATTCCGCTTTTTTGCGTGTTTCTGGTGAGGTGATCGTACTAGCGACAATTGTGAGAAAACAAAGTGAGATTTCAAGTGAATTAAAGCAAAATTAGAGCATTCAAGTGTGAGTAGTGAGCTTTTTCCGAAAGTGTCTTCCTTGTGTTGAGACAGGAAGTTTTAAAGTCCACAGATTGTTGACTCAGGGCAAAACGGAGGCAAAAGTTTCCTCGTCTGTGCTGTTTTTGTAAGCGAAGGAACGGTGTGAATTGTGTTTGTCATCATCTTTCTGTGCTTGTTATGTTTGAGCAAGAGAAAGTAAAGGCGGAAGAGAGGGCTCCCCCATACATATCCTTTTCCATAGGTAATATGTCTCAAGTTATTTTTAGATCGACTCCCACGCTGTACTGATCCTAAGAGGAATAGGCAACAGGGAATATATAGCGGGAATGTGTTCTCTGAGCGTGAGCCATCCACGCGGAACACATTCCCGCCATATGAGTGGTTGTTGCCTAATCCCCTTGGGATCTGTACAGCGCGGGAGTCGAACCATTGATTTTCGCATGATTTTATTGGCTACTTTACGTCTCTTGGTGCAAATCGTAGGAAAAGGTATTACGCAATAACCCCGTCTTTGTCGATATTTGTCCAGCCAGCTCGAGAGTTTCGACTTTTCATCTTTATTATTTTACATGGAAGAAAAGCAAACTCGTTTTATAGAGTCCAGTGACATTTAAAAGCTGGCCGCAAATGCCGCTCCGGAAAGTTAAAAAAATGTCAATAAAATATGCTGTCAAAGTCTTTGAAGGTGAAGAAAGTTATGAGTACACTTACAAGTTTAAAATTAATCGGAGGGTTATGAAATAAATAGACCCCTTTCTGGCTAGCTGGTATGTCGGCTGGTAATGTCCATGGCTGAGAGATTGTCCTCAAAATTTCACATTTGCCCTCGAAGCTTCCCTTCTCAGCCAAATATTCATTTTTCAGAATATATCATATAAGTTTGCAACGTTCACCCACCGCAGCATGAACCACCGTGACATGAACCACCATGGGATGAACCACCGTAGCATGAACCACAAAACCACCGCCACATGAACCAGAGGACTGGGCACCACAATTTCCTATTAATTTTACGGATTTGACCATCAATAAATCTTTAAGTTTACGGTTCTTAAACACGGGAAATATTGCATAAAAACTACGAAATACATATCTCACGTGAGGTTTAGTGGGGAATTTTATCTGATAGTCTGTTCGGACAAATGTTTAAAATCTTGAATTGGCGGTGAACAGCTAAGATTTCGGAAAGGCCTAGGAGAGATTCTCTCTTGTTTTAAACAGAGCCCGTGAGATGACGGTAAGTGCTTTGCCGCATTTAAACAATGACGTTCAAAGTTTAAACCTGTGTGTTTCACAAGCCCGCTTGCGTGAAAGATAATCACTGATTGTTCAAAGTTAAAAAAAAAAAGTCTCGCATTTCAAGAGGGCCTCACTCCGAGGTTTAACCACATGCTATGACTAAAACGGTGCCGTTAAATTTCTCGTTAACATTAACATGCTCTGTTTTCGATTAGTATCTTCACATAAATAATGTATCAACATATTTCTGCGTTCCATGGATTCCAACCCTTTTCTCAAGCAAACGAAACCTTGGGGGTCATCACAAAGGCCAGACACCCTAATTAGCTTCTGTTGTCATCATCTGACAAGTGATACAATTAAAAACACATTTTTTGGGTTTTAATTACTCTGTGAATGTTGCATATATTCTATCTTACCCCAGATAAAAATTTAAAAGTGAAAACTACGATTTATTTTACAGAACAGGCAGTGTACATGGAATTAGCTAGTCATGATCAGATACTGTTTTATGGGGGGCTCCCGCATAAATGTGACGGGGGTGATCGTCATACCTTTTAGAGAATAAAAATTTGTGGTTTGGTACCCGTTAGGGTGGTAAAATCTGAAACTGCTTTCGTCAGAGGTATGGTGTTACCTTTTAGCCGGGTATTGAGCCGAAAAATATGAGGAGTCAACTGATCTCTTATCTCTTAGGGGCAAAAAAAAAATTGTTTAGACCCCAGCCACAAAACAGAATTCTGTTACCTTTTGGGGGCTCTCTGCAAAATATGCGACGATCACCCCCGTCACTTTCATATGGGAGTCCCCCCGCCGGGAAGTTAAACGTACCGGCTAGTACCCTATCAAACTGGACGTTGCAAATGAATTCGAGGCCAGTTAGTGAGTGAGTAAAGGCAGTAACAGTAAATCTTTATTGCGCCTTACTCTCCAAAGGGAGGTATTGGTCTTGTTACAATAAAGGTTAAGAGCAGGTGGGTGGGTGAGTGAGTGAATAAATGAGGTCAATAAACTAGTTATAACTTTTTGGTACGTAGATAAATAGGCGATGCAACACTTACGTCTCAAATACAAAACATCCTATTATACGTGTGCGTACACTTACACTCCTGCGTGGATAAAAACAAATGACATCCACAGCTATTTAGGTATCAAGCGACGGTCTGACGACGAGTGATCTGTTCTTTTCATGTAATAGTTTTGATTCTGCAGTCTTTAAATTCAGAGGGAGAGAATTGTATGAATGAAATATTTTCTCCAAGACGAGATCTTAGGAGTTTCTGTTACTGCTGATCGGGAACAGACCGATAACATATTTAGGCACAGTTTTGTGAAATGTGTCTAATATTAGAAGGCGAAGCTGTTTATCCCTTCTCACTGCATCATCATCCCAGTTGAAAAAGTAAAGGAGATCAACAGATCTCGTACCGAGTAGCCTTTGTAGGTAATTATACGGGCTGCCCTATTGTTCAGATTACCCCAAACAGCATGACAGTACACGTAGACAGGTTGTACTGAAATCATTAGATGTTGTTTTGGTACTGCCAAGTTCACCGTCATCTCGATCTTACCTGAGGCAACTTTTATAACAGCCAACCTTAGAGCGCACTTCATTAACGTGTTTCTTCCATAAATTACGAACCGCACTGTTTTATTGTTCAGGACATAGCGCACTTGTCCATTGTGCCAGGTGATTCAGAGTGCCCAGAAACGTTCCAAAGATGTGAAGACGCAGACTGCTCTTGTGAAGGGACTCTGTACCACTGTTTTCTTTGCGTGAAATCCTCAAAAAAGGGCACAAAGGCATGCATCCTCAAGGACCATTTTAAGAAAAAGCACTGGAACCACAGGGTGTCCTGTTATGGTAAGACTCGGATCACAACTTGTGTGTCCGGTCTCCCTATCTTTCATGAAGAAATCATGCAGCCGGTATCGTCAGTTTTCCCGCTGGTTTTCTGGCCTATGATAATGAGATTTGGAATAAGCCATGAAACATAAACAGATGTTATTTTTTTCTCTAAATGAATAAAAAATAGTAATTGCGAGGAGATATGTCTTTCACTGACAAGTGAAAAAAGAAAAGAAGAAAAAAGAATACAAAGTTTGGAACAGAATTTATTTCCCTATTTGGGTTTGCTGAATAAAGCACCTTGTTCAAGGACAAAACTTGACCTTGAGGTAAGCTCAAGTGACAGGCTTGTTGTGTTGATCACTGTTGAGGTCTGGGTCCTAGAAGCTTGCCTTCAGTTTATTGGTCCTCTTTCCCTTGACGACCTAAAATATCCTGATAAACGAATCATCAGCAGGAATTTTTAAATATAGTGAAAAGTTCAAATATAGCACCGATTTTCTATTACAGGCAAAATAATGATGAGGTGTCATTTACAATGTTCCACGACGGCTAGGAAGGTTTTTAAGGGCTTCCCAAGAAGAAGTCACTCGCATTGCTGTCTTTGCCCCCAGCTGTTCGAGGGGAGCAATGACTTTCAGGCTCATCTGATACGTCATGAAAGGAGTTCGAAAGCCTCAAAAACAAACAGCTCTAAAGTGGCAAAGGTCCCTTTGGGGAACAAGGTGCCAGAACGCTTTCCTCCTTCTGTCAGTGGTGATGCCCTTAGGTTAAAAGAGTTGTGCCCTGATTGTTCAAAGGTTTACGCCAACAAGAGGTCACTTCAGAGGCATATCAGGGAAGTCCACAAGAAAAAGAGGGAAGGGGCGGTGACGGCAAGTAAACATCTTACCGGTCTGTGCGTGGATCTTGGAAAGGCAATTTTTATGGTACGGCGCACTTTCAGTGGTGTTTTGCGCCCTGTTCACTGCCAGCATAGTACCCATGGAATACCAAGCACTGCTATCGTTAGCACATGCGAGTTGGATGAATGTAGAGAGGCAGCACGAGTTGCTAAACAGAGTGGTCATCCAGCTTTTTGAGTGCGTGCACTTACAGAGTATTCAATACGCTCTCTCCTTCACCCAACCTGTCATTCTCGCCGAGCAGTCGTTGGAAGATCTTGTATGCCAAAAGTTGCGATGGTTCAAAGAAACCAGAAAGCAAGCATGCCTTGCTCTAAAGAAAAAAGCTGGTGACGGTAGACATCCATTAATTGTTGGTTTTCCAAGCGATGAGTACACCACAAGTTCTAGACGTTTCAGATACTTTTCCGTTTATGATGGTGACATTCACTATTGGTCGCGCCTTGGCCGAGTGATCGTCGGTTTTGACACCCTCCACAACCGATGGATATGCGCCTTTTGCCGCTCAAAAGTAAATTGTGTCTATAAATGTGTGGCTAAGTGGTACCTTTACCAGTGTGAACCCTCTTTGTTATCAGAGAGAAGCTTGGAAGAAGGTGGCGATGATGTCTCGATTTTGGAGGGGGATAGTGGAGATGATGATTTGGATGAAAACCCCTCTCTACCTTTCAGTTCCGTTTATCCACCAAGTGGCGCCGTCTTGGAGGAAATGGTACGATACCAGCACGCCAATAAACGTCTGCCTCCCGTCCTGCCCCATGACATTTCAGATAATCAACCCATCCAAAAGTTGCTGATTCCGTTGGAACAGGTGTGCCACATATGCCAGTCCGCTCTTGATGATCCACGTGAAATAACGAATAGAGCAATGACTATAGGATTGACAAAAGTCGTTACAGGTACAAATGTTTACGTTTCAGTGAAATGTAAAGGAAGCCAGTTTGAAATCGTCATCGATGATTTTCACAAAAATACCGAGGAAAGAATGCAATTAATTAAATGTTATAAATAAACGGAAGTGCTCTTCCAAGCCAAATCCAAACTTGCTGACCTTCAAGATGGCCGGCAAGATAGTTACTAAAGTAAAATAAATGAATGTTTTAAACACCATCCCTCTTCCATAATCCTCAAGACATAGCTAGTATTAAAAATATTCAAACAACGTTTTTGTAATTAAGTTACACTTACACTTTTCTGACCAATTTTTCCTGCAATTCTTTCCAGATATCACCACTTTTTACAAAGACATGTCTTGGGTAAATCGGACGACAGTGGTATATTCAGACTGTTTGTGATTTGGAAGGCCGAAACTAAAACCAGGGCTCAGATTAAAGTTTAGCTAAGTTTTGCGGGCCGTCGTAGAGTATCAAGACGACGCGTTCTTCAAAATGACAATTGCTTCCCCACTATTTCCTTCATCCTTGAAAAGCAAGGACTATATTTTAGACTCAACATTAGCGTATAACTTGTATGTAATTCTTAATTCTGGATGCATTTTGCTCATGCAGTTTCATGGTCATTGAGGTAAACTGAGAGGTTCTTATCCTTGAACAGCATAGTAATCGAGAACGAATCTAACTTGACGTCAGATGATCTTGTCGTACTAATGTGAACCTTTTCACTCATGAATAAACTGAGAAGAGAGTAACGACATGTCGCACGTTTTCGGCTGAGGAAAGATTCCAGTCAGTATTTTATTAAGGCATTAAATGAACAAAAAATGATTAAAATAGCCAGCTTGGGGTTAATCTTCCAACAGAAGCGTAATAAGATTCCATGACGCTTTATCACGTCACGTTCTTGTATTTAAGGTTACTTCCCACCTTCGCGGGTGCCCTAACAAGCCATATATAGCGTACTTTATGAAAAAAAATACAATTTTAGCAATGTTTTCTTTCAGGAAGTGTCAGGAGCCGGTAAGGCGTGAAATGACTGAGGGTTTATCAGCTATCAGATTCCACAGAACGAGCAAAATGGCTGCACTGTCTTATTCACAAGGCATCAATCAACGAAAGTGTGTCGGGAAATTTTGATATTTAACATATTTTTCACGTGGCGTCCATTTACGCAACAGGTCTCACACATTTTTAGCTACTCCAACTTTAGATGTGGATATCTAGACAACCAATCAGAATATTGAAAAAGCCCGACACACTTTTGTTGATTGATGCCTTGTGAATAAGACTGTACAGCCATTTTGCTCGTTCTGTGGAATCCGATAGCCAATAAATTCAATAGAAGAACCCTCTGTCGTTTCACGCCTTACCAGCTCCTGACACTTCCTGAAAGAAAACATTGCTAAAATTGTATTTTTTTCATAAAGTACGTTTATTAAGCTTTCTTATGATATATGGTTTGTTAGGGTTTATTTAAACTGGTGCGCATACGATTTTTTTTCCGAAGGGCACCCGCGAAGGTGGGAAGTAACCTTAAATCAACAAAATGGGTTTGTGCCGGAAAATGTAGCCGCTCATTTACAACACTGTGACTTCTCCGCTCATTTACAACAGTTTGACCCGTCTG
The DNA here is from genome assembly GCA_014634185.1 of Astreopora myriophthalma. NCBI lineage: Eukaryota > Metazoa > Cnidaria > Anthozoa > Scleractinia > Acroporidae > Astreopora > Astreopora myriophthalma. The sequence goes on along the minus strand of BLFK01000601.1, from coordinate 893,559 downwards.
TGCCTTGTAGAAGTATTTAGCTATAGTCCTCCAAGGCTTCTTAGCGAAGTGGTTTACTAAGAGAAATGAAAGTTGAAATCGGAGTTTGAGTAGTTTGCTTCCCATGGTTCATGTCACGGTGGTTCATTAAAAAGCAGTTCACTTCACGGGAGGGGATACCACGGTAGTTCATGTCACGATATTTAATCCCACGCTAGTTCATGTCAGGCCCACTGTAATTCATGTCACGGTATTTAATCCCACGGTGGTTCATGCCACGCTGGTTCATGCCACGCTGGTTCATGCCACGGTGGTTCATGCCACGGTGGTTCATGCCACGGTGGTTCATGCCACGGTGGTTCATACCACGGTGGTTCATGCCACGGTGGTTCATGCCACGGTGGTTCGACGTTCCAAACCCTGCTCGAATATATAGATATTCATCTCTCAGTGGCAGACATCATCAGCCCCTGTCCCAGCCCCCTGAAGCGGTTCATTTACCAAATAACATCACGTAACATAACAAGCAAGAGGCTACAGGTAGCCTATAGTCTTGCCGGCCGATTTCTTGTTCAAAGTTCACCAACTAGTGTCTGTTTCGGATTAATTAGGCACAGTTGGAACTGGGAAATTACTCACGTTCTGTTTCGTACAAGAAGCCCTTTGTCAAACTTAATGACATCCGGTTCAAAGATCACTAACAACACATAAATGCATCAACCCAAAGCTGAATGGCAACAAGCCGATTCTGAAAATGGCCATCACGGAAAGAGGCATAACGCAGAGAGGCATAACGCAAAGAGGCATAACCCGAAAAGGCATAACGCAAATAGGCATAACGCAAAAAGGCATAACGCAAATAGGTATAACGCAAAAAGGCATCATGCTAATAGACATCACGCAGATAATCACAACGCGAAATAATCAGCGGTAGGAGGACCTGGGCATGCGCCAAAGTCGAACGAACAACCTTAGTTAAATGAACGTATTATGTTTGAGAGATACCTTTTCGCGATATGTCTATTTGCGTTTTGCCTTTTCGCGTTATACCTATTTGCGTGATGCCTTTTTGTCTTATAGCTATTTGCCTTTTGCGTATTTGCGTTATGCCTTTTTGCGTGATGACTTTACCATTATGCCTTTCTGCATTTTGACTATCTGCACGATACCTGAAACGAGTGTTCGCCCTTCAGCTTCGGATCGATGCATTCACGATTTGGAAATTACTATATCAATTACAGAGGATTGCATTTTGTCATAGATATACCCCCATACGCAGGCTTTTCAACAGACACCACAACTTTTCTTTCTTACATAATATAGACTGGTTAGATAGACAGACAGACAGATAGATGGACAGACGGACGGACGGATGGATGGATGCATGGATGGAAATCTTATTTCCACACGGAGTTATTAAAATATAGAAGCAGTTAAAATTTGTCTTCCATAAATCCGTACATTAAACTATTAATTGCAACTAATTCAAATACAACAGTTGAACAGATTAAAATACCCAACTACACAATTACAAAAAAGTGAGAATTAAGAATAACTGCTGTCGATAGGAAACCTTTTTAATTAACTTTTATACTTATCACAAGATGATTCCTCTTTGAGATTACGAGGAAGAGCATTCCAGACCTTGGCACCACTGAATGCAAAGCTATTTTTGCAATAGTTGATTCTACATTTAGGCAGCTCATGGTCATAATTGAAAGATGGCAGTCCGTAATTACTGAGGGTCCTGTTAAAAGCATTTGTTTTTTTCAAAATCAAACTCATTCAGAAGTAACCACCATCATGCAACTCGTTGCCATGAATGATGACAAACACAATGACGCCCGAGTCTCTTGTTGGCATGGAAACAGAGCAAGCTTGTCAAAGTCTCTTTGAAAGTGCTTTCAAAGTAACATAATTGAGTAGAAAACACTTAGCCATTGAGGCAAGAAACAATCTTTGGCACATTACGTTAATATTGATCTAACCAGTTTAGGTTATGAACCTAAACTGGTTGACCAACTTTAAAAAAAGAAGTAGTTGTGCCTTTATATACTGTCAATATTTTGCCTGCTATGCATGAACCATTCAACAGATTGTCTTTATTCTGGCTCATTAGCTAGAAGGTTTGTCTGCTTCAACTTTTAGCCCCCAAAAGCTGGTAAAAGTAAAAGTTGAGAAAAAAAAAGTGTGTTCACATTTAAAAATTCCATGCCAGTTTCACGGTGCAACCTGCATGGTGTCAAGAAAACTGACTTGCTGTGGTCAGATTTTGCCATCATTTCCATCAATTCTAGGGCAAAAATGTCTGTTATGGATGAAAAAATGGGAAAAAAACAATGGTATGATAATGCATTTCTCCCGCAAAGTAATAGAGTAGAAATTGCGTGAAAATGACATATGAGCTCCAAAACACTGAAAGAATTACATGACAATCTTACCTCCCAAACAAACAGTCTAAACAAATCTATCTTGACCCGAATCTTTTATTCAGAGAGTAAACATTAAAACACACCTCCTCTGCTTCCCAATCACAGAGAAAGTTTATGATTTAAAAGAAGGCAGACAAGAGCTCGACCACTCCCTTTTTATGAGCAAGCTCAACCAAGCAGCCAAACAGCAGGAATCTGACCCCCTTGCATCCTAGGAAATTCCACATATCTTTGAGCGGGGAAGGCTATTCCCAAACAATGCACTATTCTCTGACTAGGCTTCAATCCTGCACCAACAGTTGCCCACGCACCTTCAACTTTCAATGAAACTTCCACAAATGCAGACTGAAGCCTGGCCAGACAAGGCTCATTTGCTTTTAGGCCCCTTGTCCATGAACAACCAACTGTTAGTAGCTCGTAATGAGCATCTGGCCAAAAATAGTCACATTCACGGTGCCAATAAGCAGTTCTTCAAAATTGGCAAGATTTGAGCTTTGTCGGTCCTTGATGATGAGTTCAAGCACTAGCAAATGACCCAAAACACAGTTACTTGGGGCAAATTTAACTCATTTCCAAGGAAATTCTGCAAACAATTCTGCCGACCACAAAGTGAATTCAAATGAGCCGAGTATAGCCACATGACCAGCTGCCATGTACAATATAGAAGAAGTTGATGTACAATATACATGCATAATGTACCCATTCTCCCGTCAAAACCCTTGGAGAAATAAGAGTCTTAAGCCTCCCAGCCCCAACTCCCTTTTAGCAAAATAAGTGGCCACCAAGAGTTTGATACATTTGTTTGACTTTGTTTTGAAAATTGAAGGAAAATACACTCTGACATAGGAGACGACGACTGATAAAAACATGCTAATTTCGGACGAACCTCTATTAAGCGGCCAAACCCCATTAAGTGGCCACTTGCCATTTAACCCTGAGGGTGGCCGCTTAAGAGAGCAATTATATTTCAAAAAGTTGGTACATTTGAAGCAAGTTTTTTTGTTTTACCCAAAGGCAAAATGGCTGTTGCGCGTTTAATATATTAGCATGTTGAAGGCGAATACGAGATAGTCCTCGATGTTTATAGCTTTTCTGTTTTTCGTTTATAATTGATAATATAATTTATAATTGATAATCGTTTATAATTGATATAATTTTTTTTCATATCATTGGTATTTACTTGGAAAACATTAGGATAATTTATGCTTCCCCTCCTCCGTTAATCATAGCCGTAGTTAATTCGGAAACTAGGGTACTGCTTTTGCCTGAGCTCAGTCTACTGGGCAGAACGAGATACAAAGAGATCTTTTTGAACTATAATGGTTAACGGTTGATACCCAAAGTCGCTTTAATGAATCTCTATCATCGATCTCACCTACAGAATTAAATAATACTTAATATTCAATATTGGCCCAGTAAAGGTGAGGGCAGCAAAAACGCCAAGTGCATACTGGAGAAACTGGGGTGCAGCCCCACCCCAGGCAAACGCAGTACCCAAGCTGAATCAAGTAGGCAGTAAACGCTCTTGCTCTTGCCAGACAATGCTACAGAAAGTAAAATAACTTTGCTAAATTGCCCATAAACACTGTTTCCCTTGCTAGACAGTGTCATAGAAAGACAAATAGAATGTGGTGAACCACCTACAGACACTGCTTCCCCTGCTCAACAGTGTCCTCAGAAACCTTGAGTGATTCATAGAACAACACCGACGCACATTGCTGCCCTTGCTAACAGTAACATCTGGGAATCTAATTCACTTGGAAATCAAGGCCTTTGGTGAAGGGCGCTACCCCTTTTAAGTTAACTTGCAAAGAAAAGGCTCCTGAAACACTGCTGCCCTTGCTAGACAATGCGCAGTCAGAACCTAAATTTGCAAATGAAACCAATAAACACTGCTGCCCATGCTAGTCAGTGCTATCAGTCCAAAAAGCTGACTATTTAGAATTATACCACACGCGTTAATTTTCGCGCGATTTTATTGGCTAGTTTACGTCAAACTTATTATAAAATAAATCGATAAACTTATTTATAAAATAAATAAACCCCCGTCTTCGTCGATATTTGTCCAGCCAGCTCGAGAGTTTCAACTTTTCAGCTGCATTATTTTACGTGGAAGAAAAGCAAACTCGTTTTGTGGAGTCCTGGAAGATGGTCGCAAATGCTGTTCCTGAAACTACAAAAAAGTCAACAAAATATACTGTCAACGTCTTTAAAGGTGAAGAAAGTTACGAGTACACTTACAGGTTCAGTCCTACCCAAACTTAAACTGAGTCATTCTTTTTTAATAGAGAATGAACACACTCTGTTTACTAACTATAATATAAACCAACCGTTCTCGTCCAACTTTAGCATGTAGGAAAGAGAGAAAAATTCCAGCCGCACTTGAAAACAAATCAAAACATAAAGCCGGCAGAACTAGCTGTCAACCATGTTGAAACGTATGAAAATAAATAGGAGGGTTATAAATAAATAAAGCCCTTTCTGGCTTGCCGGTATGTCGGCTGATGATGTCCTTGGCTGAGAGATTGTCCTCAAAATTTCACATTTGCCTTCGCAGCTTTGCTTTCCAGCCAAATGTTCATTTTTCGGAGCTTCTGAACAGCAGTATTATGCTTTTGTTGAGAGGATATTCACGCGAATGTTTCTATGAAAGGCGTCGGACTTCCAACGACCAAGCAGTCTAATCTGGGCATCTGATAATCCTTGGTCAGTAGCACGAGAAGCCGCACCCATCCGGGTTTTGCTAAAAGCAGGCCCACGGCCCGCGAATAGGTAGCTTAAGATCCGACGACGGCGGGTGTCTGCGACGGCAACTATGACCGTGGAAAACTGGGGAGAGGCCGCCGTCGTAAGGCGTGAAAAGTAAACCTTAAGAAACCGACTGGAGGACGGCTGTGTGTTGAAGAGAGGGTTTAATAATTTTTATTGTAGTTATAGCCTCATTTAGATCGGCTCGTGGCCCTCTCCTTGAGAGCTTCGACGACTGAGAAATTTCAGAGGACGAATTTTTTCTCTTGTCCGATTAAAATAAGTAAAAACATCCAGATTTTTCTTTTTCTTCTATCCATTCCATAAAGATTCTGCCATTTAAAATTACATATTTTCAATGCAGGTAACAAGACAACGTGTAAATATGCGTACAGACAAAACCAAACCAGATTTTAAAAAAAACTTGTAAATATAGCAATTTGAGCAAAAAGGCGAGCCCGAGAATAGAAATCATGTCACGACATGATTGACTCTGGAATGGAGTTGAAATATTGTATCATCTTCATTAAATGTTGCATAAACCAAAACTTGGTTCTGCGATGATTTCTATTCTCGGACTCGCCTTTTTCCTTGTTGATTCCAAACTGTCGGATGGATCTGGATCAAAACAAGCTCGATTTTGCGTTGTCAACAAACTAAGCCGAGATTGTTGAATGTTGACTCGTTATTTCGATGAAGGACGACTCGTCTAATCTAGCTACAACAAGAGAATTCAAACGGGGTATTTAATGATTGAAATCTTTCATACATATTCCTAACTGTACATCAAGAAAAAAAGGAAAACTTACTGTACTGGTTTGCAATTGGCGGCTTCGTGACAGAGCCACAGCGGCTTTCCATGTGGCCGTCATCGACAGCCCGCCAAGATCGACAAAATGAAACGGTACGGTGGCCCACAACTGTCACGGCAAAAAGGAATTGCTCACGGCAAAAAGAAATTGCTCACGGCAAAAAGAAATTGCTCACGGCAAAAAGAAATTGCTCACGGCAAAAAGAAATAGCTCACGGCAAATTGAAATAGCTCACGGCAAATTGAAATAGCTCACGGCAAATTGAAATAGCTCACGGCAAATTGAAATAGCTCACTGCAAATTGAAATACGCAAGCTCACGGTGAAAAGAAAAATGCCAGAGAGTTGGGTCGAGTTTTCTCTGTCGCGACGCCATCTTGAAACACTAGAAGGGCGATCGATAGCATGATGTTTTCATGTAACTGCGGGCAACAGCTGCTGGATAGGGACAGGTTTTGCTCTCACTGAGGCCAAGGTTAGTATTTCAACGGCTTTATCACTTGTTATAGACGAAAAACAAACGTTATACGTTCACGAACGAAGGCTCCTGAGCCGGGACGCAACGCTGTTCCGACACCTGGCAAGGAGACAAACGATGGGTCAATTCTTTGTACACGCAAGCGAGATGTTTCGCCCGAAAAACTATGCTCCGTTTAAGACAAACTGCAACCAGGTTACGAACAGAAGACATTTAGAGCTTAGCAATAGTTGTAAACAAGTAGCTCCTTTTAATTCCGTTTTTCTTTATTCATGACTTACTGAAAGACCAATATATTTGAGAGATCAGCAGTTTCACTAGCAACCTATGTGGCATTTATGGTGTTGAAAAAAAGAATTCACCTTGCAAGAAGGGGTTCCTCTCTACTGAACAAAACATTCATCAGTCAGTAGGTTAGGGGGGAATATTGTGTGTATGGAGGGAGAGTGTAGAGCAAATCATAATCAAAACTATCGTCATGTGGTTACTAAAGGAAAATAAATTTTGCAAGGCAAATTCTCTTCCTCGAGGTGGGGTTAACAAATAAAACAAACTCTGTGTGAAAATAAAACCTTTAGTGTTGAAAGAAACGTGAAAAAACTGTGAGTATGAAAATTTTTATCTAAAATCCCAACGTACCTTTGGAGGGGCCCTTACGGGTTCTAGGTCACCGGGCCAGTGGCCACTCGGTCCTCGCAAAAGGGCAGGGTCGGACAATTCCCTGCGCAGTCTTCCTCGCGGACTGTGCTACCCCATCCTATCCAAAAGGCACTATAGGTAATGAAGTGCGATGAATGTGCGAATGGTTCTAAAACTCTGGCAACAGTTGTTTGAAGAGTGGATAGAGCTATCCACTGGATACGTCAATTGGCTTTGTTGGGAGTTATCCGCTGGATAGCGATTTATCCGGTGGATAGCGTTATTCACCTTTTGAACAACCGACGCCTGGAAATTCAATTCGGAAGCAAAAAATTCGAAATTAAGTCGAGTATGAAAAAGGATTATGGTCGGAAGTTGGGATTTAAGGCACCACGGAGCGCAAGGATAGAAGCCAAGGTGTAACGATCATTCGTTCTTTGGAAATGGATTCATGAGGAGGATTCGGGTTTGCAACAAAAAGACCAAATGGATTCTAGTGCGGGTAAGAAAGTTATCCCAGTAATGCCAGTAAAGAGAAAACCCAGTAAAAGCAGTTAAACCCAGTAAAAGCAGTTAGTTTAATGAAACAATAAATGCATAATTTAACTACACTCCTATTTCAATTAATATTTCAGAAACTATGTACAGGAGAAATGAAATATACACATCATTGTAATCAGCACTAATTAGGCTTTACAGGGGAAAAAAGGTTTGTCTCATGTTTCCAAAAAAATTATAATAATCGTGAATTAGCATAATTTATGCAAAATATTTTCACAAAATACATCACATATGACCAAGGGGTCTGGGTATTAGAAAAGGTTAAAAGAGGATACATTCCTTCATGTTTTGGCTGCAAATCCTCCAAATTTGGTGGGAAAAGAGCTAAAACAAAATTAATTACAATTTTTTTTAGTGATAACCACCAAATCCAATAAAAATCAATGAGAATTAAAACTGTTGGAATATTTAATAAACAATTTAAAGGTGAAATGAATGATACACATCATTGTAATCAGCACTAATTAGGCTTTACAGGCAAAAAAAAAGTTTGTCTCCATAGGAGCTCACAATGTTTCCAAAAAAATTACAATCATCATGAATTAGCATAATTTATCCAAAACATTTTCACAAAATACATCAGTTATGACCAAGAGGTCTGGGTATAAACAAAAGTTTGAGGAGAAAATGATCCTCTATCTTTGGCCTGCAAATCCTCCAAATTTGGAGGAGAAAGAACAAAAACAAAATAAATTACATTTTTTTTTTAGCAAAAAGCACCTAATCCCCAAAAAAATTATGAAAAATAAAATTTTTGAATTTTTTTTTTTTTGGGGGGGGGGGG
>BLFK01000601.1:849415-859415 GCA_014634185.1 Astreopora myriophthalma | reverse complement strand
AATCAACCTTTTGATCTCGTCAGAGGTGACCTCCTTCCAGCTTCCATCTTGTTGGGCATAGGAATGGTGTGAACCCTCCATTATGTGCTCATAAGCATAACTATTTGTATGATTAACAATTTCTACAATCAATTCAAAGGTAAAAAACAAATGAAAAAACTCAACAGCCCTTGTCATGGTGTTCCTCAGCAAGGGCCGACCAATGTGCATGCCAGCAGGACGTGTTGGCCTGAACGGTGGCAGCTGATTTCCTTGATCCACGTCATCATAGGACAGGTAGTCATCATCATCAGCTGGGGCTGCCACTCCACATCCATGTCCATGACCACGACCACGTGCCCTTCCACGTCCACGTGCACCTGCTCTTGCTCGACCTCTCCCACCACCACCAGGTAAAACATCAGCAGGGGCACGGGGACCTACAACAGAAGTAAAAATAATTATGTTGATATTTTCATGGCACACAAACAAATCTCAGATGAACAATAACATGATACTAACCTGGATGAACACGAGGACGAGGTCTGGCTGCAGCACTCACAGGACCTACATAATACAATAAAAATTCAATAATACCAATAATATTGACATTTGAATCACATACCGTGTAATATCATCAAAGTTACACATGCAACTACCAAACAAAATAATTCATCCAAAAATTAAACATAAAATAATCTTATGCATAATTATTATACTCACGTGGAGCAGCAGCAGTAACATCTTGGTGGCGGTCAGGAACAGGAGTTGCAGCCAGAGGGGCAACTGTAAACAATACAGAAACAACAATACATTACGATTTGACACTTGCATGACATTTGTATAATTTTTATGCTTGATATGATACACAGAACAGCGTTGATTTTACAGAAATAGTTTATTCATCACAGTAAACTGACCTCGAGGACCAGCTGTACCAGCTTCATCATCAGAGGCCCCTGATTCTCCATCTTCCTCACTTGACTCGTTCAGATATAATCTGGAATCATCGCTAAAAACACATAAAACACAAGTGTAATTTCGCAGATTATTTAGTAAAGTCGTTATAGACATCAAATACGAAGGTACAGAGAATCGCTACAGAAAATAAACAATACGACAACAAACTCAGGACGAAAACGGGTACATCTCCATAGCAACGAAATGCATTTCAGCTGAAACTCAAACCAACGCTACGTTGTGTCCTTTCACTCTGAAGCCCCCAAACGACATTTCTAACCAAAATTACGGAGCTTTTTTTTTTCACATATGAACTAGGAAAGACATTTTGATGAAATAAGCGAGAACGAGCGTTACGAGCGGACACAAGTCATATTTTCCCTCAATTCCAAAACATTTGTTCTCTTCCGTGTGAACCTGTGTGAACTGCGTGGCCTCGTATGTGAAAGTTTCGTTCTCACTTACCTTGAAATTTCGCTTTCATTTGCGAGGAAGTGATCCAGTGCACTCTCCTCACCACTTGACATGCCTTCTGCATCACTATCCCCATCATATATGGCCGTAGATTCTTCTTGTGACCTCGCTTCTCCAACTCGCACCCTTTTCGAAGTCGACGCCATTACGCTCTCTATCGATTGTGCAAATGGCAAGTCCGTATGAACAGTTTATTCAACGGATCGCGATAAAACCCGACCTATGGTTGGCTAATAACATAATCTCCCTTTGTACCAAGTCTGACGTCAAACAGTTTCACGGGATTCAAACGGTTTGACGGTTACAACCGTCAAACGGTGTAACCGTCAAACGGTTGTAACGCAAATTTTCTAAGAATTTTTGCGTCACTGGCCCAAATAACGCGGTGCGTGACATGAATGAGTAACCCTGTTGGCGAGAAGCATTGTGTGAAGTTTGGTAGTATTGTAATAAGCTTTACAATTTGGGGATGCGTAGGTTGTAGTATTTGCGAAGTATGTTATGAACAACCCTGTCTGTGCGGATATGCTTGTTGTATTTTCTGCGTTAGTAAATGGTCAGTGAATTGTTAGCATGATGCGAGAGTCGTTTCCGTGTTTCTTCAGGATAGTCAAGCTTGGTGAGTCTGTGGTGGAAGAGTCGTTGAGTGAACCCGTAATCGTCTATTGTGGCAGAAAGTCGGCTATAGCGTGTAGTTTCAGTCTTCATCGGGCAGAATGCAGGGATCTATTAATTATTCATAATCGACGAAGCGGCAAATTTGAATACGACCTAGCTGTGAAGAGCATTGAACTGATTAGAGAAGAATGGGCCAAAATCGGTCAAATGGACTTTATAAAACTCACTCTTCTGATATCCAGAGGATTCAACTTCAAATTTCACCGACGGCTTTTTGAAGATTGATGATGTATCTGAAATTTGCGCCTTTACTGAAGCAGATACAGCAAGTGTAAATCGTATCCTTTTGCACTTGAAAATGCTGAAAATCGGTCATTTTTTAGAGTGATGGTAAAAATGGTAAAATCTTGGGTTTTTTTATTCATAAACTTCGCCAAAGACAATTTGGCAGGGGAGATCTCACAGAACTAATGTTCCAATAACGAGACTCCTAAACAGAATGAGTGATAAGGTTACTTAGACCACAGCACCGGGTACAGCTTGCCCTACTCTGCGCGAATAGTGTGTGGGTTCTTTAACGTCCCGCAGAGGTAATGAAAAGGGCTGTGAGACGGGACCTCCGGCTTATCGTCCTTATCCGAGAAGACTAGAAAGTCTAACAATATGCAGATGTAATTATAAAGGCAGCACTTTCTTCTCAGTCATTTAAAGGCCCTGAGTGTTGGTCCGGTCGGGATTCGAACCACGACCTCCCGCATGAAAGCCCAGTGCACTCTCGATTGAGTCAACTGGTCGCTCAATGACAGTGTCGTAACGAGGTATGTTTTTTCATCGCTGATCCCGTAATTTTACCCAAATTTTTTATCCCTGGTTCCAAAAGTGATGAGAATGATCCCTGATCCCACAAAATTTTGTTGATCCAGAACGCCTGATCCTTGATCCAATGAAAAACACCGCTGATCCCGATCCCGGGGGTTGTGATCCAAGATCCCGGGGCTGTGATCCCGGATCCCACCCTTTTTTGGGCCTTTGATCCCTGATCCCATATACCTCGTTACGACCCTGGTATATGTATTCAGTTATTGTTAATTTCGGTATTATTGTTAGCTTTTGTTTCTCCGTTTTCATCGTCAAGGGAATTTTCGGGGTTTACGCCACAGAAGGACAACTTGTGAGAAGTACTGCTCGTAGACGTATTGGGATAAATGAGTAATCATGCATGCGTCTGCTTCTGCGTGTTGGCGATCGCAGGTTTTCCCTTGGATTAACTGCAACAAGGTTGTGGGCAATTTTGTACAGCAGCGTAAGGCGGCCGTCAGCTCTCCGTTGTTCCAGTGTTCTCCAGTTCAGTACTCTCAGCATCTCAGTAACGCTTGCTATTTGTTCGTATTTCCCGAGTGCCCATCTAGCTACCCGTCGTTGGAGCATCTCTATGTTGCGGAAACCGTTGTTTTCAATTCCTTTACGTGGGCCCGATATGGAGCAACATCACTCAAGCTGTGACCGAAATATTGTTGTGCATGCCTTTGCTTTGAGGGATGGTGACTTAACTTTTAGGTTCCGCTTAAGGAAACCTAGTGTTCTATTTGACTTAGCCGTGGTCTCGCCGATGTGGGTGTTCCATTTAAGGTCTCGTGAGGCGTGCGCGCCAAAGTACTTTGTACTCTGTACGGACTTGATTAGAACTGAAGTGTGTACTCGTGTGTAATAGGATGTTTCATCCTGCTCACTCGCAGAAGTTCGCATTTATCAGGATTGAGCTCATTAGCCAGTCTTCTTCCCATAACTCGAGGCTGTTCAGGTCAGCCTTCAGTTGGCTTCAACTATCTTGTGACTCAATTGTCAAGTACATGACAGTGTCGTCAGCAAACAGGTGGACGTTCGTTTTCACGTACTCCGGCAAGTCATTTACATAGATGAGAAACAGAGTTGGTCCAATACTGTTGAGCCTTGGGGGGCCCCAGACTTCACAGGCAGGTGGGACGATTGATCACCGTCAACAACGACACATGGCTCTCTGTTGTCCAAGAAGCTGGTTATCCATTTCAGTGTAAGTGTTGCCTCGAATCCCATAATACTAAGGTTTAGATATTAGTTTCGCATGGCACACCTTATCAGAGGCTTTGGAAAAGTCCGTGACAGTTAAACCTGTCTGGTTTTGACCACCCTTAATGGTATGTGTAGTGTTCGTTACTGGACTATTTTACTATGAATTCCTTAGTTGTCGGATAACCGATTATCATTGGATGGCAGACCTTAACCGCAACCATATGATTATACCACTATATATATCATTGGGAATAGCATTGATCAGACAGACTAATAAAAGCAGTTGTGTGAGGCACTTCAATCGTCTCTGCTGCGTACTCTATAGTAGTACACCGAATCCTAACACACAACAGTATGGTTGAAACATAATGTAGTGCATTAACAGCATTAATATATCCAAGGAATATTGTCTTATGGACTATTCTGTTCATTCCTATTCCGGTTTAGGATTAACGGAATAACAGGAATATGGTTTTCCAAAAAAATCGCGTATTCCGAAAACGGAATGGTTCTTGCAGAGGTGACCTGAGAATTAACACTCGGAATAGTCTGGACACGGCTAAGAGTGACATTTGGCGGCCGCATACGATTTTGGCGCCAAAGTAATTCCCCCAAAACGCGTATTCGCTGTATTCCGACTAAACCGTATTCTGTTTATTCCGTTCTATTCCGTTCATTCCGAAAACGGAATAAGTCCCCAAAAAACGCGTAAACCGACCATTGCGTCTATTCATATTCCGGAATAGTAAAAGCAAAATGCACCCTTCGATTGTTCTTCATGACCAACGGGAGATGTGAATCGTACCATCAGGTTTATTAGCATCAGACTCGGTGATGTGAATAACACAATAGGTCCTTTGCATATGGTCAGTCACGTGGTACAAAACCGCCAAACGGAGCTTACATCATTTGAAATTGTAACTTTCTTTGTTTGTCTTGTCGCGGTGCGTTGCTTCCTCACCAGCATGCCGGTTTTCTCACACGTGAATGATCAGCTGCAAAAGACCTATTGTGAGCATTGGCCACTGCCTGAATAATTATATTGTCACCGCATGTACCTGCTGTTAACGTTTGCTTAAGATAGTGTCATGAATTGTCAAAAATACTTTTGATTAATGTATAATTCTGAACAGGTATTTAAATGCTCAATTCCAGCCATGCAAATACCAAAATGCAACTCTGCATTTACACAAAGCTGATATGAAAGTGACTTCAATAAAAACCAAACAAACAGTCTCCACTTCAACCATTGACGTTATGGATGAAAGTCTCCCATTCAAATAAGTCGAGGGGAAGTTGCGTGGGTCATCACAGATACCCAAGCTCTGTGCTCGGCTCTGAAAAGCTCTGTGTTCGGCAAAAATCCAGAATGAAAAAAGAATGGCCCCAGATTGCTGAAGGAAGATCATAAGGAGACAAAAAGCAGGTTAGTGCAATGTTTTTGCTTCTTTCTTTTATTGTGCATGCTATCTGACACACACACACACACACACACACACACACACCATACACCGTAATTCAACACTCAACACAGCGGAACATGTGGGTCATTTGAAGATACCGTACTGCCTTTTAAAGTGTGTTACACTACGAAAAGTAAAAACATACAAGCATAAAAAGGTTAAAATATGATTTTATTTCCCAGAGGTTTAAAGCAACAACAAGATGTCAATAATTCCGAAAGGAATCATTAAAAATCTTCGTGCCCCCTAGTTTCTCAAGGGTCGCTACGGCTCTGTAAGTGCACACTAAAGTAGCTCCCGTTTCATTGCGCTACACTTTTTATAATAATACCGTAAACGCCCTAAACAGTTGCATCACTCAGTTATACGTTCAATTCTGCAGCAGTTTCTGTCTTCTCAAGAACACCACAATCCAGTACCGATCGGGTAAAAAATTTGCTGCTTGCGTAGGCCCGGTTCAGGCGCTTTCACATGAACAAAATTGAATTAGAGGAATTCGCATAATAAGCCTGACTTATGGTAGCACTAATAATTTCCCATTGCACATTCTACATTCTCCATTCCCCATTCCTCATTCCTCACTCCTCATTCCTCATTCCTCCTTCCCCTTTCTTCCTTCTAGTAATATCCCTCTCCGGTAGATAGTGAAAATTCACTTCTTTCGACGGACAGCGTGGCTGCGCCGAATTCATAACAACTTTCTATGGACCGCGTAGCCGGTTACACAGAAAATAGTCGTTGAATGATGCAATCTTTCCCAGGATCGTCGACCGCCAATAACGTTAAAAGAATCACAAAACTGAAACCATGACGTACTGTGTCAAAAAAAATCTGGCAGCTAATTTCGTGGAAACAAAGGCATATAGCCAAGCTACTTGACCAATGACCTGCTAAGGACTGGCTAACGTCCCAAATCACAGATTGCGTTACTGCTCTTTACTGACTTTGCCTGCACAAATCAAAGTTCGAAGCGACAAAATTTGGTGCAGCCATATCCTGTTTAAGAGTAGCTCACTGCATCCATACTCTGTTTCGTACAGAACGAAAAGACCATGCCATATCCAGCGGCCAGTCCCTACCGATGCCAAATGACGATGTGCCCTCTCCTCGCCCCCCAAATTCCTGCTGGGGTATTTAAGAACACTCCACAAATATCAAAAGTTGTTACTCATTGGCGAAGCGAATTTTAGTATTCGCCGAAGGGGAAACTACTGGCGGCCGAGCGCGTGCATTCAAAAGATGTGACCGGAAGTGACTGTGACGTAGGCTTCTATTGACAGATCCCGTTAAAACTTGGCTTCTGATTGGCCAATTATCTAGACTTCCTTTCTGTGGAGTTTCAAGGCAACCGGATTATTCCCATTTCCGCTATCGGTATATTTGTACCGATAGATACCGCGCGGTGCTGGGAAAGAGTTAAAAAAAAACTCGACAAAAGGTTGCCGATGTCATTTATTTATTTAGAAAAAAAAAATTGCATTAATCGACAACGCCACACCTTTGCAGTAGTTCTTATTCCACGAAAACTTTTGAAACCTGACGTATTCCTCCTTCCTGTCTCCACGGAACAAGGAAGAGCTTTGTTGGGCAGGCTTCACAAAATACCCCAGTGTGGATTTTCTCCTTGGCAGTAATGGTCTCAATCCTAACAGCCGTGTTTAAAGCCACCATCGGTTTACTGGTAAATAAAGGAAGAGACTTGGCAGCCGACAAACTCAAAGATGGCGACGTAACAGACCAGAAATTCCGTGGCTTGATCGTACGTGAAATCAACGACATCAAGTCGAAGTTGGACGGATTAGCAAGAAGAGATTTGTTAGCAAGCATCAGTTTCTTCACAGAAGGGATCCAGTTATTATACGAAATGTTTCAGAGGATAAGTTCCAAAAGCGAGAACTCGAAGCCAGGAACAGGAACTTCAGCGGCAGGAGCTAAGACGGAAACATTGTCTATTACTAAAAGAATGGCGAAGGTAGAGGATGGCGATCTGGATGAGTCCGGTCTGAGGGCTCTTTCAAAGGCCAAGAAGAGATTCGAAGACGCCCGCAGGAAAGCAACGGAGGCCTTTGCTAATGAGGCTTTGGAATTATCTGATCGCGTATTAGCGATGCAATATCGCGTGATGGCGACAATACCGGAGACAGTAGACAATCCCGAGGACGCAGTGGCCGCGTGCATAGTGTGCATTGAAGAGCTACACAGTCTGTCAGCTGTCAAGGAGTGTTTTAAAGTCGAGCTCATGGAAGACTTCTGGGCTCGGTTTAGTAAAGAAAAACGCAGAAAGATGATTTCAACTGTTTGTCACGTGAATCGCGTTGTTCACGATGTCACGCGGATGGTCACCAGACGCGGAGAGCACTACATCCTGCCAACTATTAAGACAGGAAAAGAAGAAGTCGATCCACTACGAGACACAGGTGTGTGGAAAGCGCTGCACGAAGTAGGCATGGAGCACTGCTGTGTCACACCATGGTCGTTTGGAGACAAGGGTGAAGAGGAGCACAACCTGAAATATCCTAGGTGTATTACTGCAAACGCAGATGGACAGTTTCTTTTAGGAGACAATGGGGACAATACTTTCAAGCTGTTTGACAACAGTGGAAATTTTGTTTTCAAATTTAATCTGCAAATTGATGAAGCCGATACCACTTTCCGTATGCTGGACATGGCCAGTGATGTGAATAACAACATCTACGTGCTCGTGTGGCTGAAGAAGTCTACGAATGAGAGACATGAGGTTCAGGTCTACAAGTCCGCTAACCTTGTGCGGCAGTTTCCTGTGAGGGGACTGGGAGTAGTCGTGGCCGCAAGTCTGGCAGTTACACACAACAAGCTTTTCATATTAATGGGGAGCGTGGTTGATGTGTACGAGCTTGATGGAAGATATGTGCGCACATTTGGAGGAGGGATATTGAAGGGAGCCTCGGACATCACTGATGGTCCTGATAGCCAGGTCACGATACTGGACCACAGTGCTTCCTGCGTGCGCGTATTCACCGAGGATGGTCAAGGGCAGCAGAAATTCAACATCAGCACCACTGAAGGTAGATATTATCGCCATGCGTGGTATCCAACAGGTGAATATCTTGTCATCGCTGAAGGCAAATTGGCCTGTTCTTGGCCAAAGACGATGGTTTCAATATATAGCAAGGATGGCGAGTGCAAACGGGCATTTGACATTGGAGAGCTTCCGTTTATCAGCGCGACTACAGTGAACAAGCAGGGTCACATTGCTGTGGCATTTTGCGATTGGAATGCTCAGAAAGGAAAGGTGATTGTTTTATAAGACTATCAAGGACTGAATTAGAACTTCGTTTGATGACCTATTATTCTTTCTTTTTATTTATTTTATTTTTGTTTTTCGGGCAAAGTGCTCAAACACGCCGAAAGTTTGATGTTGTTTTTTTTCTTTTTTGCGTTTCCAAGAATCGTTTTTTTCGTTTCCAAGAATCAGGTTAAATGCAGGAAGACAAGAGAAAATAAAAGAGGAAGAGAGGGCATCCCCCATACACGCCCTCCTCCATAAGTAATGTCTCAGGTTATTCTTAGATCGACTCCCACGCTGTACAGATCCCAAGAGGATGAGGCAAAAGCCAATCATATGGCGGGAATGTGTTCCGCATGTGTAGCCCACGCTCAGAGAACACACACGCGATATGATTGGCTTTTGCCTAATCCCCTTGGGATTTGTACAGCGTGGGAGTCGATCTAAAAATGACTTGAGACATACTACCTATGGAAAAGGGCATGTATGGGGGATGCCCTCTCTTCCCCTTTTACATGCATTTTCTCTTGACCAAGAGAAATAAATAGCTGTTTTAACAAGGATATTACTAAAACAGGAAATGGGGAATGGGAAATTGAAACTGAAAACAAACCAAAACAAAACAAAATAGGATATTGACGATTGTTCTGATTAATTGCTGCCAGTGGGTAATGCAATTCTATTAAATTTGAATAGCGTTAAAAGTCAAGCCAAAAGCTTGTGTATTGATCATTTACGCGCTGAGTCACGCAATATTATAACAAACCTTTTCACGGATGATGAACCCATATTGGTTCGGGGATAAACACGGCTAAAATTACAGTGAATGTATGGGGTTTTGGCCGAATTTGAACCTCTAACATTAACGCCACTACGGAAGTAATGTTTTGAAAACGAAAATGTCTTTTAGACGGCTTTTGTAGTTTCGTGGAGTATAAAGAAGAGATTCAGGCTACAACGACCGTAAACGTAGTTTTAAAATTTCACGCAAATTCTTCCAACAAAAATTATGAAAACTGCTGCGAAATCAAAAAGGCTGGTTTTCACTAGCCACGGAGTTGGAATCCCGAGTGGTGATCGGAACAGTACAGCGTTACGAGCATCTGAGTCGTAAGCAATTCTTTCGAGTACCGCTCCGACTCCGTTGCTTACGATCAAATAAAACCATACTGTCGGAGTCACAAGCAGAAGC
>BLFK01000601.1:826459-846905 GCA_014634185.1 Astreopora myriophthalma | reverse complement strand
GGGGGGGGGGGGGGGGGGGGGGGGACCAGGCGTACCCACAGGGTTTGACATTTTTCCGTCAAATTCTGGTCAGTTTTGTATTCCTGGGCATAAACTTGCATGGAAATTCCCTCACTCTGGGTAAATTCGATAGAATATCAATTGGGACTTCAAGAAAAATCGTACTAAGATCATCAAAATTTGGCAAATTTACACGGTCAAAATCACATCCAATTTACGATACTACTTGATGCCAGCAGGCGAAAAATCAATTTAATAATAGTGCCAAGTAGGTTAATAATGCCAAGAAGAAAAGTTTTAATTCATAAAACATAGGAGAAATATGCTGAACAACTCACCATTCACCTTCTCAAGGTCCTGTGGACGCCAACCGAAAGCGCCAAAATGTTAGGCTGATGGTAGGTTTTGCGTTGTGTATGGTACTTGTGCTTTCCCCATCCATCAACCCAGTGATGACAGACTTCCCGACCCAGGGGCAACACAAACTTGCCAAATTCGCCACCCAGGGTAAGCAATTTTATGTCAAACACCGTGGGTATGCAACGCAACGCTAGCCCCCTCTTGATCTAGCCCAAGAGTGAATTAGGCAAGAGTGTTCCTTTATCGCTTTACGGTCTTGACCCAGCAAAGTAATAAATGGTTTCTTTTTAGACATACTTTACGCGCGAAAATAAACAAAGGACCACAATCTTAAGCAATCTGGAGAGGCCATGTCACGCGTGACTGCGTCCGCCGTGTTTTTCCGGGACTTGACAACCGTGGACACATTTTCGCGGGAACGGGTATTCTAACAATAGACTCAGTTATGACTGTGCTGGGGACCCACCCAGGCCATAGGAACACTGTCACCTAATTCACTCTTGATCAGCGCGCGTCCTGCTAGTTTTACACTACATTAATGACCTAAAAATTGCATTACTCAGTACGTTCTATTTCGCAACAGCTTCTCTTGTCTCTAATACAACACAGTTAGAGATCCCGTAAATTTGTTGGTCGGTACATGTACGTCCATAACGACAGCGACAGCTTCTACAAGGTCTTGTTAATTTTTAGTTCCCTTATATAAACTCCGTATTAAATACTTCACCTACCATGCTGAGCGAGCTGTAACACGTGCGCGGATTCCAACTGATCTATGGCATTACTGATCGCTGACCTCTATTTCCCATCTTTGAAATTCCCCATTTCCCATTCCCCATTCTCCATCCTCCAATTCCCCCTTCCCACTCCTTGTTTTAGTGAAATTTCTGGTTTTTAAGATCGCATAGACTGTCGGCAGACTATGTCACTGCCAGCAGTGCAAATGCGATTCTATTGCAAAGATATTTTAAACTCCTCACGGAAATCAGGGACATGACATTATTTCCGCCGGATGATCGCCACTTACTTGGCTGGATAAAGTTAGGATGAAGGTAAACCTGAACTTGAATAAAATTTTAAGAGGTTTAGACAAGGGATGCAAGGAAGACGATCAGTTTTGAAACTGTAACAGAAGTTGACCCCCACCCAAGAGCACCCCAGGTTGGTAAGAGACTGTTTGGTTGTGCATATACTAATTTTAAACTTCAAAAATTCTGAGTGTTAAACTACATGATCTTCTCCATTTCTTATTCGTCAACATTTTACTTTTCTTTTGAGAAAAACTGCTTCTTCCTAAATATATACCCCCAAATCATCCAAAATTTTACAAAACACCGCAAAACGAGGATTCATGTTTTGAGCCTAAGGATTTCGCATTGCTTGAAACGCGAATTCGAAAGAGATATTTGCATCAAACCACTTTAAGCGACGGAAAAAAACGGCTTTCAGGGTTACCCCCACCTTAAGAGAGCAGCCACCCACGATTAAAATGCAGCAAAGGCTAAAGGAATAACTTTTCAAAGTGCCCGATCAACATTTACCACAAAGAAAAATTTCCGTCTGCTCAGCCTTACAATCTGCAAAAGTACAATGCATGATTTCGGAATTTGACAACACGACTTTCGAAGAAACATATGAATATCCACAGGATAACTCGTTTAATTTTTGCCAGTGAGTATCCGCTGGATAGTGATTCAACTGGTGAATATATATGCTATCCACGTTTTGATCAACCGAGCCCTGGTTTTATATACAAAAACACTTGAGACACATTTTGAACATGAGAAAGCAGGCATAACTGCGCAAGGGAGGACGGGAGAAAAAGAAAACGTAGGAACAAAGCGAGAGAAAAAAAAAACATGGCGTAGATGTTTTGCTGTGGCAACGTGTTGCAATAGTTTTCCTTGTTTTTTTTGCCGGAAAGAGTAACAAACTTCCAACAACTCCACTCAGCTCCAAATCATGATAATTATATTATAACTTCTCTAACATCCAAGAGAATATAAAGGATGACCTGAAATGTAAAGAACAACCTTCAAGACGCCTTGATGCAATCGATAACCCTTCAAAAGAAACGAAATAAAAAGAGACAGAGCGTTAAGAAACTAAGCTAGCTGGTTACTTGCGTAACCAGTTGTTTAGGAAAACTGTTTGCAGCTGCCCTGGGTACCAGAGCTTATTTTTTTCGTTTGGAGGAGAGAAATACACAGCAAAGTCGAGGCCACGTGGCGCGATTTAATTTTTCAACATGCCTCTGGACCCTGGGTAGTTTACAGCTATTTTAACAAAATACTTCACAATTTCGGCCGAAGCAAAAATTCATTACATTCCTACAAAGGAAAACTATTCCGCTGTCTCGCAGTTGTCCAAAAGGCCTTTGACTCCATATCGAATGACGGCTTGATATTTAAGTTGAATTCTTATGATGTAAGTGGGACACTTATAAATTAAAGCCGGACATGTACTCCAGATCAATGTGGAAATCAAAGCGATTTGTACTTTATTTGAAACGTTTTTTGTGTCAACAAAATACAGACGAAATGGTCTGGTGACAAATTAGCCCTCTTTGTCAAATTGACAATCCTTTTCTATAACGTATCGACGGGAAAAACAAGCTTCAATAATGATTGAATCCAAAATTTTCTTACATAAAACATACCTATTCTCATTGGTGAGTTACAAACACGCCACGTCCAAACTCAAACCAAATAGCGATTTTAAACATCAAGTCCAAAACCGTTAATCTCCTCGCCAAAAATGCTGCTTCTGGATTTAAAATAATGTGAGAGAAGGTGATTTCAATCAATCGAGAAGGTGAAAGGTTCGTCGGACTGAATGTCAACGGTTTGCAGCGGACTTTTGATCCATGATGCGGTTGGCTGTTTGAAAATTGTCGCTCGATTATCGTAATGAAATACCCCGTTTTTGGCGTTGCTATAACGACTTAATAAATCATTAAATGTCCAGAATCCCATACAAGTCCTTCACGTCTTTTTCAGAAGGCTTCTAAATGCATTACGATTCAAGATGGCTACCATATCATCGAGGAGATCGATTAATTGGAAAGAAGCTTGATTTTCAGGCTTCTTTTGTGAGAAAACTGTTGCAATGAGATATTTTAGTTTTTACTTTAAGCGATAATGTGCTTTATGTACTTCCCTTTTACATTGTCATACAAGCTAATATCAGTCTGTCGCCCTGAAATCCAACTCTCCCATGTTGCACAGCCAAGTTGTCTAGGACCAACAAATCGCCCTTCTTCCACTTGAACCCAACTGCGCATGACCATTTGCTGGCTGCTATGTGTTGTAGTACCTCGGGCTCAATCGCGCTCCCATCGCCATAATACGTGTTACTAGGCAGTTTGTTATCGGCGATTCCGGCAAATTTTGGTAGCATCCGGTAATACGAGGAATGACAAGTTGTCACCTGGTTAAACCACGTCTTTTTGCCTGTTATTGGATGATATAAGCAGGCCGGTCTGTTCTGCCAGACGTACAAATCTCCACTGGGATCCCATGTAATGTTACTGCCTTGTTTCTTGGCTTCTCTTTCTACAGCCTATAAGAAAGAAAGACAGAAACGGGAGTTACCGGTAAAGAGTAACCTGTAGGCTGGAGAAAAGGCGCTTGTGGTAACTAACGACCGTGCTGCCGCCATCTTTGGCGATTGTTGGTGAATTTGGCTTCGGAAATGATTTGGAAACGAGTATCTCGTTTGTCAATACACGTGATTGATTTTATGCCATACATGTTTAGCTTGGTGGCATTTCACCCACATAATACATGTTAAAAGTAACTCATTAGCGTTGTCATGCATACAGAAACACGTTAGGGTTACCACAACAGCGAGCACTGTAGGCCCGTAAAAGTATGCATGTCTGGTAGACACCACAGGGGTCTACCTCACCTACTCTCTACGAACAGCGTGTGGGTTCGTTAACGTCCCACAGAGTTTATGAATAGGTGCTGGTACACAGGGCCTTTGATTTATCGTCCTTATCCGGCCGAGAAGACTAGAAAGTGCCACCACTACGAACGAAAGAAACTAGTTCTTGCTTCTATTCCTCTGAGTCTGTCTGTCTGTGCCCAATGCTCTTCCAATTGAGCCAACTAAGTTTTTTTTTTCGCGTTCTTACCTCTCTGCTGTCCGTTTGATACACATCTTGCCAGTTTAGATAGTCTTGATTTGACTTGTCGGGGAAGTATCGGACGTATCGAACTTGTTTCTCTTCAAACTTCCGCACAATCTCGGGATCCAGCGTGGAGAGAAGTTCACTGTTTTTAACCAGTGGAGTTTCACCTCCGCAGCCGTCAGCGGGCTCTTGGGCACAAAAAAAGAAAATCTACAGAGAGGGAGTGAACCAATTAGTAAAAGTGGATCGACGTTTGACTACATGGCCAGTTGTCGTTTTGTTTTGTGAGTCAAGCCTCGCTGACGGAATCAATCAATCGGACGAGCACAACGATCAATCAGCCTGTCAATCAATCATTCAATCAATCAATCATTTGGACGAACAGAACCAGCATGCAGTCAATCAATTAATCTATCTTACAATTCATCACTTATTGAATCGTCCGTTTGTCCATCCGCCGGTCTGTTTGTCTGTCCGTTCATCCGTTAAGTCTCTCCGTCGGTAAGGCGTCGCTTCTATTCCTCTGTCACTCCGTTCGTTTTTCTTGTCTATTCACCCGTTCAGCCGCCCCTGCGACCGTAACTTCTTTCTGTTCGTGTTCTCGTTTCTATTCCTCTGTCCGGCAGTACGCGTTTGGCCTTGTGTCTCTTCTTTCATCCATCCGTGTCTTCTTTCTTTCATCCTTCTGTTCGCGCATTTGTGGGTCAGTCCATCTGCTTTTCCTGTTCCGTCCGTTCGTGCGTCTGATTGTCCCTTCTGTCGTCCCTCTATTATGCGCTCGTACGCTCGTCCATACTTCGTCTGTCTGACCCTCCCGTCTATCCCAGGGCCGTAGCCAGAAAAAAATTATGACTGAGGCAATGCCTATTGTTAAATTCTCTTTCTAGGTATTTCTAGGTATTCTCCCCCTCTTAACAAAAAAAAAAGAAAATGACTGAGGCAAGTGCCCCGGTTTGCCTCATACTGGCTACGGCCATGTATCCGTTCGTTTTTTCATTCATTCAGTACTTCTTGCATAGTTCATCAGCAAGAAGGTTGGCAAAAATAAACTACATATTGAACACACCGTGTTTCCCGGCGATTACTGAGCGATGGGCCACGGCTCCTCGCCATGCTTACCTTAGACGGGTATGCGTCGGTGTATGATAATTCGTTGTGAGGGGATACTGAAATCTGACCAGGGTCATCACTTGCAGTGTATATTCCTGCGTCCTTGTCAACTTTGGTGCGGTAGGCTTGACCACCCTTATACTGAAGACGTTTCCACGGAATTTCTTTAGCAATGGTAGAGAAATCCTGAGCGTTTTGCGCTGGCAAATTGCGGAATAATATAGCAGGGTTATCTGTTAGGTTGTCTTGAACGTATCTCATACACTGTGCTGTCAGTTCTGACAGAGAGGCCTGCCGATTATGTACCAGTATCCCATGTGGCAGTGACTCTCTTGGTTCTGCGATGTATTCCGGGAAACCCATGCCCTGTGAGCCCACCATGAAGGGTCTATCTTTAAGCCTTGACTTGACTTTAGGTACGAGGTCTTCTCTAGGTAGCGGATGAAAGCTGACTCTTTCGGTACTTGCTTGTGTTGAAGACGAGCGATTGTTATTCGTTGTGAATTGTGCTCTTTGTGACGCACTGGAACTAAATTTGGGGCCTCTGGAGATTGTTGTCTGAAGCCGCCTCAAAAGACCTAGTGCCATGATCTATAAGATGAGAGAAATTTCGGTTCTTGGGGTAAGCATATAGGCAACTGATCTTTCCTGTTTCTATCGCTTGCGAGTGCCTTACCAAGAAGCTATGACACCCTTTGTACGCTCAATGTTGAGTCAAGAGACTGACAAGCCAGATCAAAAGTCCGTCAGAGATTATGCAGATTACATAACGTAGGAAATGGTTATCACTTAGTCACTGAATATCAACATCTTTAATAGTGAAGAATTACATGGCGGGAGGGAGAGGGCCGGGGTGGGGTGAGGGCGGCAGTCCCCCGTTTATAAGGCTGAGCAATTTTAGAATGTCTGGCTTTCATTCCTTGTTGTGGGACGAAGCATGACCATCCGTCGTCTTTTGAATAGTGCGTCGAGGTATCATCCACTTCGACTACTGTCATAGGTTGGGGCAAGTCGTTTTCTATAAACCCCTAACTTCACAAAAATCAGAAATTAGGAGTATTGTCATCATAGAAACTGTTAAATCAAACAAAGACACCCAAGATATGACCATGATGTTTCTTCGAGACCTTAACTTCCTTGAAACAACAGGACAGGGTTGCTCGAAGTTAACCATGGGTTTAACACTGCGGTGGCATAAAAATGTTTAAAGGCTTTAAAACGCCGGGTAAACTGCTGCTCGTTTTCTAAAAATTACATAAAATACAACCTCTAGGTTAATCTACTATTAAAATTGAAATATAAATTGAAGATCACTATAATGCACAATTTGTACAAGCATTGTTTAAGAATTGAGGTAAATTCACCTTCCTTATGGCTTTCTTGAAGGTATCGTACGATCGTAAGTTTCTTATATCCGGCTGGATTTTACTCCAGAGTGAAGGACCTAGGTGTTTTAGTCGGAGTATCTGCCAAAAGTCACTGTTTTAAATGTTGGCACACGGAGATCCTTGACTGTTAAATTGTACAGGCAACTTGTATTAACTTCAAATACTAGGTCACTGTTATACAAGGGGCACAAATTGTTTTTCACTTTGTACATCTGACATTAGATATCCTTTAACCTCCTGTTCTTTAGTGATGGTAGCTTTGTTCGAATCAAAAATACGTTATAAGACGAGCTTTTGTCACAGAATACCGAGGTAAGACGCCATGTCATCAGCAAACACAGTTTGAATTTTGTAACACACTCAGATTGAACGCCATTGCTTAACACCAGGAATAGCGGCGGCCCAAGAATACCAACATCCGCGAGTCACTTGCCTTACAACTGAAAGTGCCATATTCTGTGACAGTAAGTTATAGAACTGCAATTTAGCATTAGTACAAATACGATTGCACAGCCTCATAATCACACACTCGTTTTGGCTCCTTATTTTACATACATTACTAATGTGCCGACTGGAATTCAGTGGGCTATCTATGTTGACCCCTACTAGTCTCAAACATTCATAAGAATCTACTTAAACTTCTTTGACGCTTGATGTCATATATCCTCTTTCTTCGATTCTTGCCGATTTATCATGCTACCATACTTTTTGTAATTCTCTTTCAGGAAGTTCGCATCATACGAAGCTGTAACTTCAGTTTATACACTGAGTCCTGTAAATTCCTTTGAACACCAATCGTAATTGTTTTACTGATGTGTATCGTAGAATTGATGATCATCAGCGCACATACAGACGTTTGATTAATTGTAAATGTAAGATAGGTCGGAAAGATTCCATAGCAGAGGGCCAAACGCCGAGCTCTGAGGACAGCGGCCCCTAGTTAGCTGTTTCGAGGAAATGGTAATAATTCAAAGTTTGACTGTTCAAAAGCGGTTAGTGAAATATAATCTAATAAGGTCAAGGCTGTGCTTACTA
Source organism: Astreopora myriophthalma (assembly GCA_014634185.1). Lineage (NCBI taxonomy): Eukaryota > Metazoa > Cnidaria > Anthozoa > Scleractinia > Acroporidae > Astreopora > Astreopora myriophthalma. The sequence continues at coordinate 838,877 of BLFK01000601.1, read as the reverse complement.
ATGCCACACGCTTTCAGCCTGTGGAAATCATCTGGAATTATAATCAAGACTTGGACTTCTAGGAATCACAGTTATGATTTTGACTATGGGTTATGGTTATTAAATTAATAGGGCACTGTAGGATTGCAATTACTACTATTATATCACAAAACAACAATGCTTATCATATTACAGAATTACAGTTACTACTATCTTAAGCCGAATAGCTCTTATGAAAACAAGATAGAAATCTCCGTTCTGATAGAACGCTTTTTATGCAGGCAGGGCATTTCAGTCAGACAGAGCAATGTCCAGGTGTCTGAGTATCCCCCAGTTTGTATTTGATTTTGTTGTTTGTTGTAAATTAAAATCTACCAACTAATAGATTTTACGATAATTGTTGCCAAAAGTTCACGGGAGGGACAAGAACCGAGGTCATCATGGTTGAAAATATAGAAAAATCGATGTTTTAACTTCTTACGGCAATATTTATACATGATACGACCCGAGGTTCAAACCGTTTACGAAAAACACAAAGTAGCATACGAAGTTACATTGGCTCAACCTCATTGTTGAACCCCAACGACTCTTCAAATTTTGATACCGATTTCTTTATGAAATGGCGTTCTTTTGAAGAGTATTTTCGTCAAATAAGTAAATGCCTTGAAACAAAAACTCCGAAAGGAACGAAAATTCCTCGAAAGAACGAAAGTGCCTCGGATAGAAGACATTGGGGAGCTTAAGCGAGAACGACGACGACGGCCACGACAACTTCTGTCCTCTGAAAATATAATTTCGCGTTATTGTGATCACTTCGTGCTGATTCCAACTCGTTTCGTGTGTAAAAAAAAAAAAATTACCAACTGCCCAGGAACGGAATTGGGACTGATGAACTCGGCGGTTAAAGTTAATGGAAAGGATGGAAACTTTATCGTCGTGCACTCACGTCCCACGTAAATCTTCAAATTTGGTCCTCTCACGTCACTGTTTAGCAGAGAATGACAAAGAAAATAATGTACCAAAATGGAAAACGCACATGCAGAGCGTACGGGTCATTGTTTTGTTCATTAAACTTTTAGTTTAGTTTTGGGCTTCACGTTGTCTTCGACGTCTTCGTTTCTTATATTAAGCTCCCTAGTGTTGTTCTATCATCCCAAGCAATATTAGTATATTCAAGCATAGAGGTGACCATCGGAACTGTCGTGAAGTGGCCAAGACCTTTCTAGCTTAAACAGCTAGCAGATGTTTGAGTCTCTTTAGGACCCCTAGCCTTTTCGCAACATTATTTTGTATCTGAGAAATATGACCATGCTATGTTAGATGCTGATTTACAGTCACAGCAAGGTAATTCAATTCTGCTACGTTCTCCAGTCGATCGTGACTGACCACACGATCTATACTATTACTAATTAGTTTAAAAGAGAGACTTGATTTTTGTTGTGTTGGTACAGATGTTTTGTGGCGCACCTTGCAGACCTGTATTCAGCTTTAATTGCAGATTGGTTGGGGATCTCTCGAGGCAGTAAAATGGCATCGCATCAGAAAACATAGTCAGTTCAATTTTGTAATACAGATTGTTGCTTAACACCAGGAATAGCAGCGGCCCAAGAATACTAGTCAATCGTACTAGTTGCAATGAGCTGGTGATTTTTCATTTTAGTTCAAGGTTTTGCTTTAAATGTCCTAAAGCAATGCTGTTTTTGGAAGATCTGATGTTTAAGAACTCCTTTAGCCAGTTTATTTCCCCGTAAAAACAGTGCTTTTGGCTGCAAGCCAACGGGTGTATGAGGTTTGGGTCAAACCCTCCACTTCACCTGATGACCCGAGCAAAACGCATGATCATGTTTACGCTCAAGTCAGTCTCAATCTTCGTTTATTTTTGCAGATTAACAGTTTCGTGATCTAGTTAAGTTCGGCTGAATTATTAAGCTTTTGAATCTGTTCTCATACTCGAGTAGACCGAAAAGAATGCAAATTACAGCAGCGTCTGTCGAGTTAACTTTGTTGTAATCGGGTCTAATCGCTCGTATGTCAATACTGATAAATTCATCAGTTCAGTCACTTTTATAGTAGTTTAAAGGCATATTTTCTCACAAATTCTATGTCTAATCCAAACGTAACATACAATTTATTTTCTGACACTTTTAGCTCCAATCGCAAGAAAACCGACCCTAAAGTTGAAGAGCACAGTCTATCCTACTGTTGCATGTCATTAATAGGCATAGAAAATTGGCACAAAAACACTGTTTAGCTTTGTCAATCAGTGATTCGTGGTCTCACCTGTGTTGTTAATACGCCAACCTTTTGATTTGCAACACCAAACGAACAACGCATGGGTCTTTATTAATGGCGTTTCAATGAACGTACCTGTTTTGCCTTCAGGATATCAGTTAGGAACGAAACGGTAATCAACACTCTGTATGCTTGTAAGGACACGATCCTCCTGGCTTACGCCCCACTCGCCATTTGAACACATTCTCGTTCCCAGAGCCGCGATCCTTTTGGCCAGCACCACAGATCGAGAGCTCTGGCAGGTTCCAACTGGAGGACTTGTTTTGATTGGCTGATGAGATCCAAAAGAATTAAACCGGAAATGATAAGGTCGTAAACATGGCCGATGATGGTGGCACACCAACTAAGCGATTGTCGTGTCTTAAGGATGTTTGCAGAACTTGCAACAATAATATTATTTTAAAAAACCATCTTCTAGATTTGTTTGGAGACAAAGCTAAGGAAGAAAGAATTGTAGCAGACTTAGAAAAAATGTTCGGTTTAAAAATTACTCGTGATGATGGATTGTCTTCACATATATGTAGGTCCTGTTATGTTAGGAATGTCAGACATTTCGCCCCACGGACAAATAGCCCCCACTTTCTGGACAAGAAAAAACATTAATAACAACTAAGAACATTAATAATCACAGCACGTATAGTGTAAGCGAGCTTAACAAATGAAAGCTAAAATTTCTAAAGAGTGCTTAGGCCTAATCACTGAAACGAGCGCTTAGGCTTAATCAGTAAAGTGGGGGCTATTTGCCCCTGAAGTCTCTCATGATCAGAGTATTACCCCAATGAGTCTAATTTTACCGGCTTAGCTAAAAGAACACGAGGCAGGTATTGAATCTACAGGAACAGCTGCAACTAAGACAAGGAAACTTCCTCCGGGCACTGACTCCCCTGAGATGAAACGACTATCTAAAAGTTTTGAAATCCTTTCAAATTCTGGACTGTGAAACCCAGGACTGGTAAACATCTTTAACTTGACATGCAAACATGATTTGTGTGGTCTTTTAGCTGCTCTCCTCAGTTGTGTTAAAGCCTGTAATAATCTCTTGAAAATAAAAATGACCCATTGACTTGGAAAGCTTTTAATATTGACATGACAGGTTTCAGCCTCAGACCAAAAAGTGCAAGCGTGTATTATTGCCCTTTTCAACAATCACCTTGGACCAAGATATGATCATACAGGCTATAATTATTACACCTTCGGATTTGTTTGATTGATATACCAACGTTTAACAATAAATTTATTTCACTCATCAGATTTGGTATGTTGTGTTTTGTGATTTGGTATGTTGTGTTTTTTAAAAGGACTAGTGATTCATTATGTTGCATAAGTGCTCAAGCTTATATATCACCAGTGTTAAAAGTTGTGCTTTACTAATTTGCATATTGAACACAAGGGCAAAGTTGCTTGAAGCATGGTTAGCGCTAACCAGCGGTTAAGTTCTATCAAAAACTATGAGTTGTAATGGTATTTATCCTTGGTTAGCACTAACCTTGCTTTGGCCAAGGTTATCAAAATAATAATAATTACTATTAGCTAACAATTTGCTTCAATCAGATAATTTCAGCACAAAACTTCCAGTTGCATGTAGGCATGAATAGACTGTTGTGTTTGCTGTAACAGGTAATTACATTAATTTTCTTTGTGTTGCTTGCTGTTCATGCATGTTTTAAGAGGTGGCAAACTATTCTTCAAAAAAAAAAACATTAACATGGCTGGGACAATCCTTTAAATGCTCAACAGCCCACTTAAGCTTGCAATCAGTGTCCAGTTGCAGAGCTGTCTCATTCTGCCATTCCAGCAGGTACAAAACACAGGTCACAGGTCATTGTTTTTCCAATACTGTCGAAACAATTATGAACTTTTATAAAAGCTAACCCAGCCTAAGCTTAAACAAAGTTTTTTGGCCCAATGTCACTACAGCGGTACTGCAGTAATATTTTTGTAAGGTCAGCGGATGCATGTCACCAATTTGCTTGGTGACCGCTCATCCTGGCTCGTAAGCCGCCATGTTTTAGTTGAATGAATGACTGAATGAATGAATGAATGAATGACAACTTTATTTAAGTCTCAGTCTTAATAGCTGAGCACAAGTGCTCTACTAATTGGGGAGACTAAAATATAAAGTAAATGTATTCACCTAAGATTTAGTAAAACTTATTTGTTAATAAATACTATCATAATATCATCACCTAAAAGTTATTTAACAACTAGCTACATAGATGAACAGCAAGAACAACGCATACATCCGTCGTCCAGCAGAGAGCTAACATCAAACTTTCTAATCTTTCAGATCTAATATTTTTAAGCAGTTTTGCCCATAATTTTGGCCCAAGGTAGCACAGAGAATGTTGACCATATGTTACTGTATTATATCTAGGAATGCTGAAATCAGTTTGTCTTAAGGAATAAGAAGTGCTATGAGTATTAAAGATGTTACTAATATAGGCTGGACATAATCTGTGTTTGACTTTATACATATAAGGGTGCATACATCTTGCAGGCGTCTGTTCTTTAGTGTCGGTAGTTGAGCCCTCTTGAGTAATTCTGAGTAGGTCGCGTAGTGATCTTTGTATACAGCCCTTAAACCTCTCTCTTGGAGTCTTTCTATCTTGCGCGAATCGCTGGCTCTACAAAAGTGCCAAACTAATTGGCAATACGTTAAGTAGGGTAGAATCGCTGTTTTGAACAGTACTAGTTTGGCACTTGTAGGAATTACGTTTCTTAGTCGCATAAGCACTCCTGTCCTTTGGCTGGCCTTCTTACAGATTAAGCTGATATGATCAGTGAAGTTAAGGTTCGAGTCGAGGATTACACCTAAGAGTTCAAGCTTGTCTACTGTTTTTATCTCTTCATTGTTTACACAGATTTTGTGTGTGACATCGTTTTTGTCTTCACTATTGCCAATGTTCATAGTGTGATACTTTTTAAGATTCCCAGCCAAAAGGTTTGAGTCTTACCAATTAGTAGCATCGCGCGCAGTTTCTCTTAGCTCCAAGGCAAGAGTAGATTGATCGTTTCCGACGTGGAACATCTGATGGTCGTCTGCGTACATTGACAAGCTCGATTTAACAAAAAAGGATAAATCATTTTGAAATATATTCCACATCAGTGGACCCAGGGCAGAGCCCTAGGGGAAACCTCGACTGATCGTCCTGTAGCTGTTCAAGAGCTGTATCGTGCCTTCCTGGAAACCATATTCTTTCAGCTTGCTGAGTAACAGTGGGGGATGGAGAGAATCGAATGCTTTGGACATGTCAGTCGATAAGATGGCTACAGAGAGTCTGTTGTCCCTCGCTCGTTTCCATTCTTCTACTAGGCTTATTAAGGTCGTTTCACAGCTATGAGCTTTTTTATAGGCTGAGGATTGTTCGTAAATGTTACTTTGAAAGGCAGTTGACACTTGCATGCATGTAAGTTGTTCAAACATTTTGTCTACACATGGTAACACCGTTATGGGTTTGTAGTTTTCTTTAGAACACTTATCATCTTTTTTATAAACAGGAGTCCAATCACCACGCTTCCAGTCGCTCGGCCACGCTCCCTTCCGAATACATGAGTTAAAAAGGTTAGCAAGTGGTTGAGATAATTCCTCAGCTCCTATTTTCATAATTTTGGCTGGAATGCCATCGCAGCCGGTAGCCTTGTTCGTGTCGAGTGACTCTAGGACAGTTTTGACTTGACCTTGCGTGACAGATGTAACGTCACTGATCGAATTAAAGTCCTTTCTTTGCTGTCGAATTCTTTGGGTGCTTGGATGGTTATCAAAGTCGTCCATTGATAATAGCTGGGCACCTGTACCGCCTATACCATCAGCTATTGTTGCGAAATGATTGACAAGCACTTCAGCAACTTCTTTCTGTTCTCTTACGAGCGTTCCGTTTACATTTAACTTTATCTCCCCATCTTTAGCATTCCCTTTTGTGTTGAGAAACGGTCTAAAGGTTTCACCACGGGTGTGATTTTGTTTGGTCTTTATCCGTGTATTCCTTCATCATCCACATGTGTGGAAGGCCGTCTGAGTTGTTATCTTAAGTAAAAGGTTTTTATCTTACGACTAACAATCAGTCTTGCTTGTCGAAACTCCGTCGGATGTTATAAGTTTGATGTGCGAAGGCAGCCACACCTAATGTCAGCATCAATAAAGGGTTAGGGTTGTTTCAATGCAGCAAAAACAATGACCTGTGACCTGTGTTTTGTATCTGTCGCTGCCATTCCCTTGATCTGTAGCATTTTCTTTAAGTGCTTCCACTGACAAATATTTCTACTATAGATCATTTGCAAGCATTTAAAGCTCACAGGGATCTGCAGACTGGCAGAATCATATTAATATAAGAAGTATTGTGATTTACTGTTTGGCAAATACTAACTAACGTACAATAATAATATCAATACTGTCCTTTGCCACTTCTTATGAGTTAAATATGTGGTGTAATATATAGTTTAAATATGAAGATCTGCTGCAAGGTTAAAATGAGATGATTGACCCGTGTCAATTTTGAAATTCCTTTGTCTCCTTTGATAATCTTCAAATAACCTTTAAATAATCTTGAAATAACATAATTGCCTTTAAATAAATTTAATCTGGCAATGGGTGGCAGCAATCAATTTGTAAGACCCGCCTTAAAAGCCACCAGGTCGTTGGCCTTGACTACAGAGCTTGGAAGGCTATTCCATGATGGAATTGTGCGCGGAAAGAAGGAGAACTTAAATGGGTTCACTGCGCACGCTAGCTGCCTGTATCTCAAATCGTGACCCCTGGTTCGCAAGGAGCCAGGGACGATTTCAGAGGGAAAGACGATGTCCACCAAATTGTAATGAATCTGAAAGAACAGCTCTAAGTCCTTCCGGTCCCTACGGACTGTCAAGGATTCCCAACCGAGTTTGTCGATCATTTCGCTGACGCTGCTGGTTTGACGGTAGTCTTGTTGGACAAACCGGGCCGCACGTCGCTGTATCGATTCGACGATGGTGATCCCTTTGGATGTATAAGGGGACCATGCTGGGGTGGCATATTCCATAAGGGGTCTCACAAGGGTAAGGTAGGCGCGCTCCTTAATGTTGGTACTGCATGATGATAAATTGCGCTGGAGCACGCCTAGAACCTTGTTAGCCTTCCTCTTGACCTCTTCGCACTGAGTGTTCCAGTTCAGTGTGCTAGTGATAACCACACCAAGGTATTTCTGGTAGGAGACCCCCTTAAGCGGGACGTTGCACAGGCTATACTGGAACACGGAAGGGAACTTCTTGAGTGTTATTGTCATTTTCGTGCACTTTTTGGGGGCGAAAGACATCTGCCAGGTTTCAGCCAATCTTGCCAAACACAAAAGGTCATTTTGAAGATCGTGGGGGTCTCTGACTGAGTTGACACTTCGGTATAACACACAGTCATCCGCAAATAACTTAATGCCAGAGGAAATGGTGTCGTTAATAAATAGCAAGAAGAGAATAGGGCCAAGTACAGTGCCCTGGGGCACGCCAGACACAACAGGCGACCAGTCTGAGGCTATCCCGTTCACAACAACCCGTTGCCTTCGTCCTGTGAGGAAAGACCTGAGCCAGGCGTTGAGCTTTCCACGAAAACCGTAATGATAAACTTTCAAGAGGAGACGTTCGTGGGGGACCGAGTCGAAGGCCTTTGCAATGTCCAAAAATATCACGTCCATCTGACCATGGTGGTTTAGAGAGTTAGCCCAATCATGAATAACTGTAACCAGCTGAGTCTCGCAGGACAATCGCCGCGGAACCCATGCTGGTGTGGGCTGATGATGGAGTTGATGGTTAGGTGATGAGACATGTGGCTACACACGACATGCTCCATGACTTTGCAGACAATAGATGTAAGCGACACCGGTCTATAGTTGGTAGGGTCCGACCGGATTTCCTTCTTGAAAATAGCAGATATATTTGCATCCTTCCATGCCGATGGAATTGAACCAGAGTCATACGATTGTTGGAAAAGGCTCGTAAGAACAGGGGCAAGTTCTGCTGCGGCTTCCTTTAGGATTCTAGCAGGAACAAGGTCTGGACCACAGGCCTTGTCAGGTCTAACGGCTTCAAGTTGTTTCTGGATGCCAGGTGTTGTGAACGTGATCTCAGGAATCTCAGGATCATTCATGATGAAGATCAAATGATGAGATTAAACCATTTTAAAATGATTTCACTTTGCTCTACAACATCTAATGTACTTTATCTTTGAGGTTACTGGTTGAGCTATTCTCTAGTCTGAGCTTACTTTTGAAAAATTGTTATTATTATTATTATAATTCATCACTTAAAAGCATGCAGTACTTTCTCTTTCTTCATTTTATGTTTTGTTCTGTTTTCAAAGACAAAGGATAAGCTTTCTGGTCAAATGCAGGCGTCGTCAGCAATTTTGAGACCTTTTTGTTATCAATCAACACCTCGGGATGTGTATATATTAAATCGAAATGATTACTACTCAGTATTTCAACAGGCACATCAAGTGAAATGTCATGATCATCACCGCTTGCATCTTCCGTGTGTGCACGATCCCCTCTTAACACCCCCAATTTAAACCGCCTTCCCTCATCTTCACAATTTGGTCACGAATTAGGGCGTTAAGTGGAGAAATTACAATAACCGTCGACGTTTTGTCTTTTGGTGATCCAGCAAAGTCCATGAAATTGTGAATGGGTGCAAGCAGCTGATGAATTAAGGATTTGCCATAGCCAGTTGGCAGAACTGCCAACACATCTTTGTTATCAATAACCACAGATTTAAGAACTTCGTACTGTTTTTCCTTTAACTGAAGATCGGCGGCACCTAAAAACTGCAAGCCGAAATTCAAAGCTTCGTGAAACGTATCAATCCTCCTTTGGTCAGACGTTCTCAAACTTTGCGGCTGCGCAGTTGAGCGGAAGTCCGTGATTCGCGGACTGGCCAGAGCTCTCGATCCGTGGCGCTGGCCAAAAGGGTCGCGGCTCTGGGAACGAGAATGCGTTTGAACAATGCTTCGATGTTTTCCACGCATGACTACCCGACCTGTCTATCATTCGATTCAAAATTATGATGACGGCCTACTCTCAGAAAAAGACTCCTGGAGGATTTCACGTGAGATTCGTAACGCACCTCCAAGCACCGTGTTCTGTTTTAGGGCTGGCTTTCACTAGGCTTTTGTACATTATGCTAGCATTTTTTTCGATCATTTTAGTGGCACTTTTGAGGAAAATTAACATTTTTTTCTGAGAAAATAAAAAAGATATTTTTTTTAGAGAGAAAATGAAGATTAAAACTCAAAAGTCACAAAAACTTCAAATGTCACCCTAATACAGCTGAGTGGAGACTGAGGACAAGTCAGCGGTTTTACGTTTCAAGAGTCAAGGCAGGCGTGTTTGTTTTCTTCGTGACTCGTGAGCCTTGTCAATAACTTTCTAGGTATAGTCAACTACTTTCTGTACTTAGCCTCGTAGATGATTTCGAGGATTACGTGTTTTTCTGGCTGTAATTATGAACTTGTGTACTTTGTTGTTGTTACTTGCAAAACTCGTACGTTTTTGTAAGTGTTAACTGTTAACACCACGTTAAAAACTTTGAAATTAATTTAAAAAACCGTTTGTATAATGAGCGTTATCTGAGCATTTTAATGACTTTTTTGGGGGAGACCGAGCATTTTAGTTGGAAAAATGGAGCATTAAGGTGGAGCATTTTTGGGAGGAAACAAAAGCATAATGTACAAAAGCCTAGTTTTCACAAGCAACGAAATCGGAGTCCGAGTCGTAATCTGATGAGTAAAGTTAAAATCATACGCGGCCCAAACTCGCGTTACCCGCGAGATGTGACTGGGAAAGCGTCACGTCAGCGACAACACTTTTCTGAGCAATTTTTTTTGTTTTTTTTTTTTGAGTTAGTTTCACGACGAAGGAGCAAAGAGTGAAAAGTTATCAAATGAATGAGTGAAATGAAGTAAGTTAACTTACCTTGTTTATTTTGCTTTGCCTTTTCGAGCTTTTTACGACTGTTTTGGGACGTTGTTGTTGAAGAGGCTGTCATAATCTTCCTAAGACCAGGACTTCGTCTTAGGCAGGTTACGACAGCCTCTTCAACAACAACGTCCCAGACGAAGGCGATGGAAGGGGATGCAATGGAGTGAAAGGTCAAAATAAAACCAGGCTTTTTGCATTTTGAGGCATAACAATGGGAAAGTTGAGGGAAAAAGAAGAAACACTGAAATGACATAACAAACTGAAGGAAAAGCCAACTGCGAGGCAGCCCCGAAATACCCCCCCCCCCCCCCCCCCGGGCTTACCCCGGGCATTTAATGCGAATTTGGCTCTGCATGGTGGGGAATTTGATGCAAGACGAAGGCCTTCGGTCGGGCATTTGACTATCAAGAAAGGGCCACAAGCTGAAGGATTACGTAATTCCTTCTTCGGGAAATTGGCTCGAGAGCCGTTTCGCGATTCGTCAGGGGTTTTGTTGCTGAAAATAATGCCTTTTTTAAAGAGTTTGGAGCGGTGACAAAGAGACTCGAAAAGCGTTCACAGCGCAACTTGACGCTTTGTGAAGGCATTCCCGATGGGGTATTTGACCGGAATAACTGGCAACATGTTGGGGAATTTGACTGAATTTTATCTAAGAAGTCAAATACCCGGGGCTTTGCCCGGGGGAAGCAGGAATGGGCGCTTCTGGAATTGATCGAGACATAAGTTAATCCTGCTGCAATTTGCTGATCATCTCAGATGTTTTTTGTTTTAATCATCCAAGTGCATCATAGACATTTAAGCTGACACACATCCTCTTCTGAATGACTATCACTGTGATAAACCGCAGGCAGCCCAGACTCACAATATGGCATGTGTTTAGTTATCATACCGATTTATTGGGTTTATATGGGGAAAATGAAATCAGTAGCGAAAAAAATTGCCTATTCTTAGCTCATAGCAAGTGCTCTCTTTTAATGAAAGTTAGGAGAGAATCACAAAACCAACCTAGGACGCCTCAAACTGACGTGAGCACGAAAGATACAGCAAAAGTAGTTCATTTTAATTATTTTCTTCGCTATGACGTAAAATTAGGCGATTTTTTTAGTTACTGATTTCATTTTTCCCATATAAACCCTGTAAATCGGTATGATAACTACGTAAGCACAGGCCATATTGTGAGTCTGGGTCTGGGTTGCCTGTGGATAAACATACTGTTCATAGCCACCATAGCAGACCCATTCGTTTACATACGAAAAATTACCAACAATATCATTGATGCCACAAGGCTGTCACTAACAACAACAAATATCATAGAAATGGTTCCTAAAAGAAGAATCTGAAAGTGAAAAATGATCATCGTAGTTAATTTTCCAATTTAAGCAATTGGAAAGGAGAAGCCTTTCCAATTGCTTAAGAATCTGCCGGGTAATACCAGGCAATATCTGGTAATATGGAAAGGAATGAAAAATTCGATGTATCATAATTCAAAGACGACAGATTGCAACTGATTGTTGCTTATGAAAATATCTGAACGCAACAACTGTTCATCAGTAGGATGCCAAAAATGTGTGCAATTCCACAATTGGTTTCGGCTCCATTAAATCCTATACCAACTGCAGAAAGTCTAGTGATATAACTAATTTGCAACTGATACTTTGTTTTCAAGCTCTATTCCGTTCAGCAAGTTGGTGCAACATCGTTCAACATTTGAGCAACTAATGTTGCACAATGTTGAACCGTGTGTCACCAGCTTTAGGGATTCTTCATCGTTCCTTTCACCAATCACATGGTACTCTTCCTGGTTTCTTAGCCCGCATTACATGAGCTTCGTGCATTCTGTTTGTTTTACGTGCAGACCACAATATCTTGAATTTTCCTTTCATTTCGGAGCAAAAGTGCAATACTTTGTTGCAAGTTGTTTCTCATCGCGTTAGCAGTTCCAGACGGGCAGGTGATCCATTCTATTTTTCTCGACACCAACGCGGGAGAAGCTCGAATAACATTCGTTCTAATGCCGCCTTCACGGCTGGCGAACCGGTCAACATTCCAGCTGACCTCGACCTGGACGGCCTATACGTGAAAGACCTCCGTAATTTGTGCAATGGAGTGGCCCTTCCTGCCACTGTAACACGCTCTGCACTCCTCGACCGGCTAAAAGAACCCCGGCGAAAAGCACAAACTAATGACATCTCACCCCCCCCCCCCCC
>BLFK01000601.1:805266-818227 GCA_014634185.1 Astreopora myriophthalma | reverse complement strand
TGATTATCCATATTATTATTTCACTATTCTGCTTAATGTTACACTACTCACCGATGGCAGTTTCACCTCAAGCTGCTCAGTCTCCAAGATAATCTCGTTCCCTTCCCCAGTCAGTCTTGTGACGACCTTCAAAGATGTCGCATTACCAGGTGGTAGGGTGAAGATGAGCTTTTCTGGTAATTTGAACTCGTCAACCTTCTTCCTTTCCATCTGGATCAGCACATGCAATAACAAGAAACAGAGTCGGGCAAAGTAACATTATTTCACACTACGGTTAAATATTTGTCACGGAGTCACCCTCTGGAAATAGTTAAATAACCACTTAATAAAAGTGACCTACAAATCAATATTGATCACACAAATTACAGCATTGGCATTCAAAACCTCTATTGAAACTATTACTCTAGAGAAAAAAAAAACCTACTTAAGTGCATAGCTCCGCATGACCTTTAATTTTCTTGTGGTGGAATTCATACTTTGAAAACTGGTTTCTTGATATATATTTTTTTAACAAACTCAAAGGCCTTGTTGAAATTGCTTATCTAACTACCTTCCGTGTGGGATGTAACCACAAAGTGTAATCTTAAAGAATTCAGGTGTTACCTGTTTGACTGCTTCAAAATCTCCCATTTTCAACCTGATAGTGATCATCTTCACTTCCTTGAGTTCCTTATCTTTTAAACAGAACCTGTCGGAGTGGGCCTTGATCATGCCAAGTCGAGCTTGTTCGTCCTGAAAAAAAAAAACCCACAACATCACTTACTTGTAATTTACACCTCACCTATATCGCCTTTAGTTTTCAGATTTAATTTCTCCTCAAAATCTCGACACCTTATACAATAATCAAGTGTGAGGATCGATAAAATTTCTTCAAGAGGAATTCAGCTATTCTCCGGAAATTCGCATTAGCTGTTTAATTACTCATATCTTGGTTAGGTGTGGCTTAAGTGTTTGTTTGAAATTGGTCAATAGATTTTTGAGGCATTTAGGGAGAAGTTAGCTATGGTGTAGCATTTCTGAATGAAATAACAAATCACAGAATATTGGAATTCGCTGTGCACGTCAAACGGTCAATGGCTCATTGTGAGAAGGACAACAGTCTTTGGAAACATACTTGTAACATGCAGATACCTGTAGGAATCTTATTCTCCCCTGGCCTCCAGCTTGGGTTATGTAAAGGAAAAGCTGCTTGCACAGTTCATCATGGGTATATTGTCCTGGCTGAACAAGACTGTACATATCCATAATGTACTCGTCATCGCAGTCCTTTCTCAAACATGAACGCCGTTTTGCGCGGTGGTCGTCGGCCGCCATACTTCTGTTAAAGGAAAAAAGGAAACACATTCATTGAGCAAAAGCGTATACGCTCTTTTGAACAAGGTAGAGCTAATTACAAGTGGCGTAATGACTAAATTTCTGACAAGGTAAATGAAATGATTTTGAGTTATTCTAACAAATGATGCATACGTCTCGTTTAGTCGGCCATGTTGAACGGGCCAACAGAGGAAGCCTGGAACAGAGTGGAGAATGCTACTTCGCGCAGGGGGTAGGGGAAAGGGGAGACAAAAATAACCTCCATCCTTTCCTCCCCCAAATTTCCTTCTACGCGAATTTGCAAGGCTTTGATAATCATCGATGACGCACTTGCTGTGAAAACTACCGAAATACGGGTAGAGGAGAATATCTCTGTGTCTTGGACAATCAAAAGCCAAAAAATAACAGTCCTTCCTCCGAAATCAAGATCAACAAAGAAACGAAAAATCTCTGTATGTTTGAGATGAACTCGATAAAGGTTTATCATAAGGTCGATATCAACTTATTTTTCGAATCTCATCTCGAACAAACGTAGATAGAATGAGCCTGGTGATTAAAAGATTAACTTGACTTACGCGTTCCCGCGATGACTTGGTTCCGTCTCAATCTGTTCTGATTTCGTTGGCTCAGTTTTAATATATCTGCAGTCTACGCTCTAACCTTGGCGTGCAGACGAGTCTACAATGTCTTATGATCCACCCGGCTTTCTCTCAAGTAAATGACGGCGATAAAAAGAATACGTTTGAACGCCTTCTTTAATGAACGGCGAAGGTTCGCCACGACTACGATGTCTCGCTACGTTTTCCATGTATGTTGTAAGGGGAATACCCTAAACGCGCCCCTTGGTCTCCCAAAGATTCGCAAAATTCACTTTTTTATAGTCTAATTTTATCTTACTTTTGTCCTATGTATCATTGTTTCTTATTATTGTTTTGTCATAGTTGCCATTGATCAAGAGGGTGGTCTTCCCTTTTGTAATCTGATGAAATCTTGTCCGGTCGAGTGGAACCCGAAACGACACCTTTAAACATGCAGGATGTAATGTAAGGTAAATCTTTATTTAAACACGGAGAATCATCAGTTAAGCTAAAAGTTAAAAACTAAAACTTATTACAACTGTTTTACATGATTGCCGTGTGGGAATCTGATATCTCAGATATCTTCTTAATACCCCGTTTAAACAGCCTAAAAGAACCAAGGCTTTTTATATATTGGGGCAAGTTATTCCACAAACAAGGCTCGCTATAACAACAGCTTCGTTTCAAGTAATTAGTATTTGGCTTAGACAGCGAGAGTTTTCCTTCAAGATTTCTTAAGTTATAATCATTAACATGGCGTTGAGTGAAAATACATTGAAGATATTCTGGGGCAAGTTCATTCAATGTTTTATTCATAATTAAAGCTTTCTGTTTTTTGCCACGAAGAGACAACATCTCCCACTTAAGCATCGCTAGAAGGAGGTTGGAGCTCGTATAAAAACGTGATTTAGTAATTACTCTGGCTGCGCGATTTTGTAATTTTTGTAATTTATCACTCAAATAGCCACTCATACAATCCCAGACCGGGCTGCAGTAATCAAAATGTGATAATATTAAAGCATTATAAATTTCAACTGCAACGTCCGTCGAAATAAAAAGTCGTACACGTTTTAATGCCCCAATGGCTGAAGAGGCTTTCTTGCATATCTCGTCAACGTACGTGTTTAGACCAAGAGAGCTGAGCATCAATAGTAAGACCCAGAGATTTGGTATGATCAACTCTCCTGATCGACTTGTCATCAATACTGATATCAATCTCTTCACACTGGGAATTCAATTTCTGCCTAGATCCAATTATCATGAGCTCAGTTTTGGCCACATTTAAACTTAATCTGTTGGCTCTCAGCAAACAGGTAAAGTTGTTAAAAAACTTGATACATTTTTCATCACTCACAATGACGAATCGTGAAACTCGAGAGGCACAGTACTAAAGTTTGTATTGACAGGAAATTGTCAGGTTGGAAATATGGAGTATCGAAAAAAGCATTAAATTTCGTCTTGTGCCTATTTACAAGGCTTAGAATTCTGTGACCGAAATTTAAAATCGCGTGATTGCGTTAAAATCGCGTGACGGTGAACTACACATCATAGATTTGAATCAAATCCGCCTCAAAACACGAACCGAATCGTCCGCTCATCCGATCGTTCTGCTTGCTTATTAGGAACCGGGCTTTTCCTTTCCGCATTTTCACTCGCTTTCACGATTTCTAGAAATCGAAATACGCAGAACGAAGTTAGATGCAGCGCTGCACTCGCGGTAAAAAACGTCCTCTCTACAGGCAAGAGAACAAGGGCAACAGTATTGTAAAGTAATGTGTTAGTCACGTCACCTGTTACTACAAGGGGAGTCAAGGCCCGCCGTGAGCTCTCTACTTGCTGGAGGTGGTAATCCTTAGGGAATGAGACCGTAAAATAAATCTAAGATAACAAGCTTTCCGGTAGGGGAGGTTGTTCGATCGGTGTATAACCTAGCCTTATACTTTCTTTTGACGATTAAATCCTCTCTGAGCAAGGGGGACTGTTGGATGAAAAACTGTCTAAGCTACGTTCTTTTATACCTGCGATTTAAGTCATTGGGAAAACCCCCTGAATTTCAAGCGTTATTCCATAAATAGAATTTACATAGCACATCACCTTTTTCCCCAGAATTTCACGCACCAACGACAAAGAAGCGAATTTTACATGATACGTCCTCTATTCAAGTTTAATTTCCCCTCGATTTGCATCCATTTCTTCCCAAAGGGGCTTTCGTTTCTTTTCCAAACGGCCCCCCACGGAGAGGGGTTTTCCCTCTTTATTTATGATCACGCAGCACTTTCTATTTCCTGCTAAGCGGCACTCAAGCGATATGACCAAACAATGTCACGAAAACTCATCAAATCTGACACCTCAAAAAGTCCGAGTTTCAATTTTCTCACAGGGAAATCAGAATTTTTTCTTTCTCCTACGCTCGTGACAAGACGAAAATCTTTCGTCGAGTCTTTCCTGACCAAAATACCAAAATCGCCTCCGAGATATTTAAATCGCGTGATCAATTGAATGAAATATTCACAATTCGTTTGAATTAAACCTTTGGAAGTGCGAAGCAAAGCCCCACTAAGCGATCTCGTGGCTCAGTCACGACATCAAGGAAGTATTAATATAACTGGCGCCGAATACAAATTGTTTTAAATAAATGCAAACTAAAATCAGTCTTCAATAAATATTCAATCAGGGTTGTTATCGAAGGTTACGCCTTTAAGCAACCCCAGAGGTAACCAAAGAACGCAAACATTCTTAAATACACACCCTTATTTCTTTAAAGAGCCTACCACTTGGTCAAAGGAGTGCTACTCGAAAACTTCTTGAATAAGTCTCCTCAGTGTCCACTTCGCTGGTTTAGTATTTCTCTTCTTTCTCTTTCCCTCTCTTTCTCTTACCAACTGATCAGAGTGGACAAATAGTTTTCGTCAGGAAGACTGCCTATGTATAATAAGAGCAAGTTCACCTTCCTGCGATTTATAGCCTAACGAAATAAAGTCTCTCTCGCTGTCTCACCAAGAATTTGCTCTTTTTTTTTCCTAATCTAGAATCACGTGACTATTTCTTCTCTCTTACCACCGTATGCTAATCAGGGTTATTCAAGGGCAGCTTTTGTTGTAATGTAGGGAAATGAAGTTTCGTTTCCTAGACTGACTACGATTCTCTATAATTTTCTGTTGTTTCACTTTTACTAGATCTCGTGATAAACGCGGCGAAAGATATCGAAAGTTTATCATCTTCACTTCTCAGGGGATTCCCCATAACATTTGCATAACAGATCATTTTTCGAATGGCATTCGCCTAAAGTGCTTCATAAGCGAATTATTGTTTGGAAGGGAAAACTCCCTACTGAAAACAAAGCATCAAAACATTTCGAGGAATTTAGAAGTTTTGTTAAACATGAAATCGACATAGAGTCATCCCAGGTTTAAACGTAAAAGTGATGTTTCTTGCAATGTCGCTGATTCTGTACAATTGTTATATTTTCGTTTGTTTCAGTCGTGGACGCAGCCAAGTGGACAGTTTGGATAATTTAAGAACCCTTATTTTGAAAGCGAAAACCAAGGAGACATGTCTAGACAAGCAGCTGTTGTATTGGTAAGTTACTAGGTGACTATCAAAAGGAAAAATGCATGCTGCGTGAGGGATGTCAACCGAGACAAAGGGAAAAACCCCTTTTCACGTTCAGCTCTTTCAAATGGTAACATCAAGTGTTTCCGTTAAAGCGATTAAGATATTTAGTTTCTGAGCTCACAATGTGTACCTGCGAAAACAAAACCGGCTTTGACCTTCCCATTTCAAGGCAATGTTTACACCACAAGATCTATTTTAGGGTCACAAACTCATTACATGTGATATAAATGTAGGACACTGATCATCACTGATGCAGTACTTGGAGATCGCAGACAACCAAAGCAAGTAACTGTCACTCGAAGGAGTTAAAACGAGGCCATTCTCTATGGGAAATGGTGAGGTTAAACCTTTTTTTGCATTATCAGGAGTATGACTTACAAAGACAGGAGAGTAAATACAAGTGAAAAATTTTACTGAGCTTTTTTGTCCAAGGAAAAAAATAATAAAATGACGTTTCATAAGTAAATGTATCAAATTTCCAACGTCAATTGAACAAAATCTTGTTGAAAAAAGGAGAATATGGAAATGTGTCAAGAATGCAAAAGTTCATTCTGTATTATGGGAACGACCGGATGTGGAACTCACAAATACACAGCCAGCCAAACAATTGCCACAAACCAATTTACGGGCTAATTCTAAGCTAAATATAACGATGAAACTTTTTAAGCGCTCAAATTTGACCATTTTTTTTTTCAAGAAAAGTTTGAACGAAAAAAAAAATCGGATATAATGATTTCTTCTTCGACTATTTGTAATGTTGATAGATTTGAAATATCAAAGAAAGATGACGCCATCGTATGACTATCATTCAAGGTCCAACTTAGCAGGCCTCAGCAAAAATCAATTGAGCAGGCGAGGGTTAGGCTGGTTACTGCTTCAACATATCCGGATGAAAATGAGAATATAGATTAAAAAACAATTGATAAATAACCATCATTAAGCTGAGAGAGCTCTGTCATGAATTCAAATGGATTCTTCAATATATTCTGGCGCATTAGATTCAGCGAGTATTGAAGATCAGAGATCGCACCCGTACCAAGTTAGTTTCCAATACACAGTCTTACAAAGTGACTCACCGCCACCACCAGTTGAGATCGAGCACAGTTGTTTAGTGGCGCGCGGACACAAATGGAAAATTCATGTCCAATGTCGAACACGGTCAAGTCACCAAGAGAGAAGTACTGCAAAGTCAAGCGGCTGGAGAAAACTCATAGATGTTATTCCAGGGACCAAGGTAGAACACAAACACAACGACATCATTGTGACTCTTCCTCCACTGAAGGAAGACATTGAAATTGCAGCTTTTGGAATTCCAGGAAAAGAAGATCAGAAACGAATGAAAATGGCGACCTTTGGAAGAAAACCAACTCAGGGAAGAGACTGGAAAATAAAGGTTTATCTTATAGACGACTCGACTACAGCTTTTAAGGTAATGCATAGAGTAACTGCAATATACTCTAGCTCGAGTTCTAAGTTTGAGTCCTGTTTGTCTACAAGACACTTAACTCGCGAAATGCCTCTTGGCACACTGGAACATGGATGGACAGTTGCCAATTGCCAGGCATTAGATGGGTAGAAACCCTGAAGGCGGGGAAATGGTTGAAGCAACACTTCTTGGTTAGAAGGGTTGATGACATGGCAAATAGGGGGGTTATCAGAATAATTTTCGGAAAAAAACTGCAAATTTTCTTAACACTTCTTTGTTTCCATCAAACAGAACGTCTGCGACGAAGAAGAAACATTGGGAAACAATTTGTTAACGGCCCTTGCTGGCTTATTTGTATCAAACAGTAATGAAGATATCAAAATCGAAATTAACCCCATTGAATGTGGATGGAAAGTCAAAGGAAACAAAGTCCAGGTAAGAATACAATTCAAGTATTTTGACGCCAATCTGCACCTTAAGGACCTAAGGTGGAGCGTTACTCTAAAAAGTATCTGTGGAAAAACGAAGTATTTTAATTTTGGGTTTTAGAATCAGCCATATGTAGTCCTTCTTCTTGGTCCACTATCATAAATTTTCCATACCTAACTTGCTCAGTTTTGGCAATTCAAACCCCCTTTTCCCTGGACATCAATAAAGAATAAACATCACAGAAACATCAAGGCCGGCTACAGTTTCGGTAAAACTCGGGAAGTAGCAGTGTGATGCTCACTTTCTTTTCGTTGTCCCATGGCAAAAGCTTTCCCATTTTTGTCCTATCGTTAATTTTTGATGCTGTTGGAATTTCAGATTATAAAAGCAACAGATGCATGGCACTCGCTCCGCAATTCCACAGGCTTTCCTTACTGCCAATTCAAAATCGAACACGTCGACAAATCGAAGCAAGCGTTCTTCTGTGGAATAACAGCATCGCACGGAAGAGACCAGGCTAACACAGAACTAGTAGCATGTTTTGAACAGGTTGGTGTGTGTTATCTGCGTTATATGTGACTGTGGTTTAAAGTTGTCAAAGAGAAGGGAGATAAACAAAGCGTTGAGTGTTGGAAGCTCGAGCCCACGGGGATATTCTCGAGCTCAGCATTGATAAAAGTTTCCTTCCTGTCACACCCTTATCAAGTTATATCATCATAGAAACGCACGACAGTCTGGGCAATATTTAGCTGATGAATACGTGGAAAATGTTTAGGCTGTGATGAAATGCGTTTAAAAAGGTATAGTTTTACCAATTACCTCAATGAGCATCACAGTTTGGATGAACTCCGAAAACATTTTGCCATAAAAGAGGCAAGAATACGTTCCAAGCTTAGTTCCATAAACTCCAAAGTATGTGGCCAAAGAAGGCTAACTTAGGGTTTAATTTGTATCGTGCAGAAAAGAAGTAGAGACGTCTACCAACCTTCTAAAGCGCTCCAGACTCTGAACAACACCTTGCCCCATGTGGGAAATGGTAAGAAGCTTTATCTCTGTTCCTTTCAAAATCGCCACCAGCGTTAAACACAACAAAGAAAAAGAGTTTGCCAAAGTGAATTGAGGCGAATGAAATCCATAGCTACGCCCTGTCTGCAAACCGTCAATTGTCTAATCTTCAAATTTATGAGACTACTTTAACGAAATGACAGTAGGATAAATTCTGTCAGGTGCAAACAGGCTAGGCCGGACATTGCTAATTATTCAACAATTATTCTACAGAGATCAACAAGTGGCAAGTGATGTTAATCGTCAGGAGTGCTCCTCTGGCCTTCGGATGCAAAAGCACCCGTTTAAAAGGTATGAGCTCTGAATTTATTGATGATTGTATTCAAATGCAGTGCTGTAATTCAGTACGCAGTACCGGCGCGCCGGCCGGGCCCCTTAGCCATAACTGAAGCACGCCTGATGACTTTACACAACTGAGGCGCAAAACTTGCAGGAATAAACTTGTAAAATTATTCTCTATCAAGAGAAACGATAAGGCTGATGCGAGCACTTGTTCCTAACCCATTTTCGGATAACCTACCCAGGCTTATTTTTGTTAGGTGATTAAAATTTTCCCTATGCTTGTTTTGTTCGCAGGATCATCTCAGCAAGTCAGTATTTTTAGCAAAGAAAATCGATCTACGGTTTGGTCACATTGAATTTAGCTGCCTCGATAACCTACTCAATTCAACAAGGAACAAGGAACAAGAAACCATATAACGTTTTTGGATAGATGAAGTAATATATACATTTTTTAAACAATATTGACTACAACATTTGCAAAAACAGCTCATCTAGAGAGCTTCTGCTGTTTACAATGCATATAAAGAAAAGAAAAATACCTTCACACGTGACGATCTAACAAAACATACGCAAAGAAATAGAAATTACAGAAACGGTTGGACAAGGACATAACTGATTGGACATACTGAAAAAAAAACATAACATTAGTCTCCAAATCATCGTGAGAAATACTATTTTAGAACCAATCAATTTTTTTTTCATCTCGGAAGCACAATGCCATCTATTTCCAAGTAATTGTGCAGTGGAGGCAAACAGCGTTTCACGCAGAGCAGCAAAAATTGGGCAGTACAGAAAATAATGTTTACGGTCTTAAACAGGTGCATCGCAAAGAGCACAGGCTGGTGAAGGAGAGCATTTTTTCTGAAAAACGTTGTATTTTAAAGCACTAAAATTAAGTCTCAAGCGAGTGTGAGATATTGACGCTGGACAATCCCCAATATAAAAAAGGGAGTTACAATATTCTTTAGCTCTCTATGTGTTATCTTGGTTTAATAGAGCAGAAAACCACTCTTATATTTTTTTTTTAAGCGATGATTGTTTCAGTTAAATTCCATAAGTCTCTAGCACGTACAATCGAAATTGTTACTATATCTTTAAAGAAAGTGTTGTGTTATCAACTATTCTTTGTACATTTCTTGTAATTAATATGTGTAGCAAACATTGTGCTTTACATACTCGTCTCGCAGTATTTGAAGGCACATATTTAAGTTGCCGGATATTCTGAAATTTAGTCGATAGCTGTGTTTACATAGTTGAGAAATATCCCGATGTTTTCAGTATCACCTTGTTGTAGTTGAACAGTGAAGCGTTCCTTTACGAGAAGAACCAAACATGAATTCATTCTTTCCTTTTCCTCTAGCATTAGATGAGTCTTCAAACTGCGTTTCGTACTTGGCCACAGAGTGTTTTGGTTGGATATTACGGATTGGTAACTTGTGCTACTCATGTTCCCAATAGCTTTGTTTATCTTTGACTCATAATGAGTACTCATGTCGCTCAAAGTTTCGCTCGTAAGATTCACTCGTAAATATCTCACTATCCAGCCAGCTGGAATTTATAAAGCCCCTGTGAGCTTGGCGGGTCGACGAGCAATTGTCTTGAGGAGTCAAGATAGTCCATAAGCTAAGGGCTGAAATTTTAGTTTTAATACTCACTTCTGGGGAACAAACGAACCTTATTTTATTTTTAATCTTTGACTATTCAGGATTATGGCAATGCTAGAACGGTAGCTTTCATCCTGAAAATTACATTTCAAATGTGCTCCCTCAAATCACCCAATGGTCGCCATTTTCTTTTATAGTGCATAGCTTCGTAATTTCATATATTTGTAAATGCAGAATCAATAATTATTTAACACTTACTAGAGACTAATTTCAATAAGACTAAGACTAAGACTAAGTGGTACTAAGACTAAGACTAAGTGGTACTAAGAAGCTATCTGAAAAGTCAAATGATGTCACTTTTACGGTGATAAAAATGGGGCTGACGGGTCTACAGAGCTCCCATCCACGTGTAATAGCCAGCTTAGAGTTTGACTCGAGCGAGTATATCTTTTATGGATTTGCCCCTTCTGTACGAAACTACCGGGGGATCTTTAAATATTTCGCTAAGTAGCGGTTGTTGTTGGATTAAATGCCACTTTTGCATGAGTTCGCTGGGCAGTTTTCAGCAATTGCGCTCGGGCAAGATCTGATTATGACAGTACTCTCAGATGTCAAATTTGAGGACAAAACCTCGGAGATAAGCGAATCAGTCCCGTAGTCGAAAAGACAGCACAAGAATGGTCGTCAACCGTCCTGTCTGAAAATGTGAAGGAAGTCAAGGCTGGACACTGCGATTCACGGAGAAATGTACTCGTCACAATTTTAGCCCAATTTTAAGATTCCAAGTCAATCAACAAAATTCTCTCCTGTATAATAGAGCGATCTTCAAATTCCCAGCTAAATTTACATATACTTTTCTGCCAGATTTTAACTGTTTTCCATCGAAACCTCTGAGGGTGCCTGATTCAAATTAATGATTCCGATTGGGATTGCAGCTTTACTCGTGAAAATGGGCGATTTTTCCCATGGATCGAAGTCATTGCTGGGACTTTTCCAAAAATGTAATGCCACAATTTAGTTTGGAACGCGTTGGTGACTAAAAACGGAGCCAGCATAGCAAACTGGGTGACGTGATTAGCAAGTTGGTGTTTGACGCTATTGGCCAATGTCCGTTCACCCCACACCCCACCCCACGTTGAGACGCAAAGTCTTCGGATACTTAGTAAAGAGCACGAAATTTTGTCTGAAGATCAAAAACATAGCTCTGCCGTTGCCAAAGTGCAGCATCAGAAGCAGAGATCACGCGAAGTTGCAGCGAACGCCCACGAGTGTCTGGTACAAAAGCTACAGGGTATTAGAATCGGAAGTGCGTAACGAGTTGAACACTAGATTTGGCAGCTCGAGTTCCCGTTTCGAAGCAGCCGTCGAATGTACATTCCCAGAAAGCATCGAAGAAACCGATGCCCCGCCTTAAAATCGCTTGCTAATCCAGAGAAATCATCGTCCACCATCAATCAAATTTACAACAGACGAGGACGATTTTCCAAGGAAAGGCATTGAGAAGCACTGGTTTGGACAATGGACCGCTATATTGATCAAGAATTCAGTTTTAAAAAAGGCAGGTTGGCCGATTCTTTACAGCAGAGGGCTGAACTTAAGTTTCTTTCAAACGAAAAATCCCTAAAGGTTTGCCTTTAATTTGAAACTTTTCGGAAGTGAAGATCACCTTTTCCAAATTCACTGGACCACAAACTATTTCAAATAAAACGCTTTCAATTCAAATAAACCTAAGAATAGTATTGATGATGACACATGGTTAGAGAGAAAAAAAGCACAGGATCATTTGAATTCTATTTGCCGCTCCCGTGGGTACTTTCAGGTTGTGACCTTAATGTTGAATGGAAGTGAAAAAAATGGGTAATTCTTCCCCTCTTGGGCACCTGGCTACTCGTTTGCTTCTTACTTCGTCGTTTCTGAGAACTACTACTCCGCGTTGATGAGCGGGCGTGCTCCTTTGGCGTCGTCGAGGACGTCATGAAAAGTATGTAGTCGTCTTCTTCATCATCCAACTCTTCACGAGGGTAAGGTAGGGGACACTAGATGCTGTTGATAAATTGGAGTTCAGATGGCGAGACTCACTGCATCTCCACAGTCTTCTTCCTCCGCTCGAACAAGACAAGTTTCCAAAGTCCAGAAATTTCTTCGTTCTCAAACTTCGACTTGAGCTCTTCAACAGTCACTTCTATCATTTACCGGATTGCACGCTTGACAAAGTCATCTATCGCCGCCTCCTCTCTTTTCTGGAGATCTCGTAGTTCCTTCTCCTTCTCCATTACCCACTCGTTGCTGTAATACTCGTACGCCTTCTTTTCGAGTATCCGTTGGTCCTCAATCTTCTTCGTTGCAAAATATTCTTCTCTTGACCTCTCGATGTTTGGGTGGTGAGGGCCTTTGACAGAGTCTAGCAGGTGTGCGTCTTCTTTTCTCATCATTCCAAGCGAGATCCAACGTTTGGTCTCTTCCAGATCATGTAATCGTGCGCGCTCTTCCTCACTGTCCCTTTCTTCGACGGTGCGTTTCACTTCAGAAGCGACTGAAAAAAGCTGCCTCTGCTTGAGACTATGACAAGGCTGTTGTTCTCTCAGGCTCGTCTCCCAGCTGCCCAAGCAGGTCTAAATTGTCCCGGAGTCTTCACCCCCCCCCCCCCC
>BLFK01000601.1:779936-804460 GCA_014634185.1 Astreopora myriophthalma | reverse complement strand
AGAGAAAAAAAGCACAGGATCATTTGAATTCTATTTGCCGCTCCCGTGGGTACTTTCAGGTTGTGACCTTAATGTTGAATGGAAGTGAAAAAAATGGGTAATTCTTCCCTTCTTGGGCACCTGGCTACTCGTTTGCTTCTTACTTCGTCGTTTCTGAGAACTACTACTCCGAGTTGATGAGCGGGCGTGCTCCTTTGGCGTCGTCGAGGACGTCATGAAAAGTATGTAGTCGTCTTCTTCATCATCCAACTCTTCACGAGGGTAAGGTAGGGGACACTAGATGCTGTTGATAAATTGGAGTTCAGATGGCGAGACTCACTGCATCTCCACAGCCTTCTTCCTCCGCTCGAACAAGACAAGTTTCCAAAGTCCAGAAATTTCTTCGTTCTCAAACTTCGACTTGAGCTCTTCAACAGTCACTTCTATCATTTACCGGATTGCACGCTTGACAAAGTCATCTATCGCCGCCTCCTCTCTTTTCTGGAGATCTCGGAGTTCCTTCTCCTTCTCCATTACCCACTCGTTGCTGTAATACTCGTACGACTTCTTTTCGAGTATCAGTTGGTCCTCAATCTTCTTCGTTGCAAAATATTCTTCTCTTGACCTCTCGATGTTTGGGTGGTGCGGGCCTTTGACAGAGTCTAGCAGGTGTGCGTCTTCTTTTCTCATCATTCCAAGCGAGATCCAACGTTTGGTCTCTTCCAGATCATGTAATTGTGCGCGCTCTTCGTCACTGTCCCTTTCTTCGACGGTGCTTTTCACTTCAGCAGCGACTAAAAAAAGCTGCCTCTGCTTGAGACTATGACAAGGTTGTTGTTCTCTCAGGCTCGTCTCCCAGCTGCCCAAGCAGGTCGAAATTGTCCCGGAGTCTTCATTCTCCCCCTCCCTCAACATCTATGTGTTGTATGCACGTGTTCAGTTCCACTTCCGCACTGTTTTCTTCCTCGCTCTCGCTTTCTTCCAGCTTAAGGGCTCTAATTCGTTCTTTTTCCTCTTCATCAAACTCGTCTACCTGCAAGCTGGTGCCCGAAATCGGTGGTGGTAGCTCATCCTCTGGCGTTCATGCGATTCCAGTTGCCCAGACAATGCAGTCCAATGCATTTGACCGCAAGAATTCTTGAACTGCTGCTACACGCGGCGAGGACGTCAGGCTTTTGAAGAAGAACTTCATCTAGCGGGTGTTCATGTCTGCGTTGTGGCCAGCGCCGAAATCCATGTCTGTTTGACATGTTATGAACATTGGGCATCTTATCACTGCCAGGCTTGATGTCTTGTACTTTCGGTCGTGCGCTGTGAGACCACCTTGCGTAAGTATCTTCCAGTAGTCAGGTTCCATCATTTTAGCGTGCGCCACGTCAAGAAAATGATTTGAGTGTTTTCGTCCACCAAGCTCGTGTTGAAAGTTTTTTGCTTGGTGATCATGGCGATATATCTTGATGGGATCAAGCGAGTTATGGGCGTGAACAGGCTCGTCTTTCCGCTGTTTGTCTCTCCTATCAGACACATGACCTTTTCTTTGTGTCGTTTAATGCGGCAGTTGAGTAGTCGAACGTAATATTCACAAAAGTGCGCTATTTCTAGCTGGTGGAAGCTATTCTGTAATATGTCCTTGAAGTATCCTGGATCTGGCGTTTTGGTGTGCTCGTATTCCATGTACGCCGTGGGAGATTCTTTACCAATGTCCGTGTCTTTGATGGGATGCAAAACGAACTTTCTTTGACTCATTGAGAAGCACCATCCTCCATTCACTTCGATTAGGTCTTAGTTGACAGTAAGTCGCTTGGTGAGCTCGCATTCTCTATCGCCGAAGATTTATACGAGCTTGTTGAGATGCTTGGTGATTGTATCTTTGAACTGGTCGTTGCTTCCCAGAAGAGAAGGGAATTTGTTCACGCAACAGCAGTGTTAATATGTGTATTTTGAAGTCTTCACCCTTTTGAAAACTCCTCCACTGTAGTGAGCGTAACTCAATTTTCCCATGGCTCATTGAATATCATTCAGTGCCACCACGATCGGCGATGCAAGGACTTTTGTTGTCACTTTTGGGACGTCCGAGGGCAAATCGCAGGCTTCGATGCCAAATACATCGAATTGGAGGCCAGAACTGACGAGATAGGGAATTAGCTTGTCTCGCACCCTCGAATTAAACAAGCTACAAACAATTTGTAATCTGACAAAGCGCTCCCTTTCGTGGAGAAACTTTAAGGACTCCTCAATCACTTTATCTTGTAGCAATTGAAAACTACATGAAAATGACTTGTCCACTTTGGCTTGTATAAAGTGGTTGTTGTGATATTTCAGCGTGGTGCATGATAATGGAACACAGGATTCTTCTTCACTTCCTTTTTTGTAGATAGGCAGGGACTTCGCTATCACTTCCATGCCAGTTTGCAATAGGGCCGAATGTAAGTGGACGGTTAATACGAGCATGCCATTGGAGGACTGCACTGCAATCCAATGAAAGATTGCTGGCCAACACTTTTCTCGTAATTCCATGCTCTGATCGTCATCTTGCTCTTGGCTGCTTTCCTGCTGCGCCTTTTCCTTGCTTCGTTCAAGTTCTCCAGCGCGGCAATAGAGGAGAAAAAAAAACGCCACTCCTTTCATCTTCTTTATTTTTTTCGTCACATTCGCCTCTCTTCTGGCATATGATCAGCCATAGATCGTCACAAGACATTTCCTCATTTTTGCTGTAAGACAGTTTAGCAGATAGCAGTGAACAATTTCCTTGTACAGCTGGTAACACCTTGCTGAGGTGCGCTTCGGATTCCATGAAATTTATATAATATTAAGGAATACAGAAATAAATCAGTACAACATGTCACTAAAATTGGCACGAAAGTCCTCTACTAGGAAACTGAATATACCTTTTTGGAATTATAACCGTCACTGCGTCCTAGATTAACTGGTTAGCTAGTACCTTTTGCCTCTTAAATTGGTTTGACTGTTTGACTCTCGAGATCTGATCGCTTTTCCCGCCACAAGCCGAGATACATTTTCTTGTCCAAACGTTGATGGATTTGGAGTGAAACCAAGACCACTTTCTCTACTTGTAGCTGATATTCCTATCACTTGTCTGCTGGACGATATATCGACATTTTAAGGACAAGTTACATTCTGAATAGTTTTGGAAGTTATTACTGAAAAGAGTCAAAGCCACGAAAAAGAATATAAAATCTGGTACATACCTTATTATTGAGTTGTCTTGCTGGTGCCGTGGCCATGGCTACCACCGAGTGAAGTGACAACGAAGATTTTATCAGTCGACTTTTATAGCATGTTAGCTACATCTACATTGTCAACGTTACTCAATGCAGTCGGTTGTTATGGATAAATTCAAGCATAAACTGAAACAGCCGCTACGATGCAAAAAAAATAAAAAATTCCCTGGACATTTCACAGCTATTGGTGGTCGCCCTTAGCGTGGTTTATGGTTGGAATGCCACTGTCGATAACATGTGCTTGGCAAAAAGTGTAGTAAGGAATCTGACTTGGGAATAAGGATTTGAGGATATTTCGTAATTGCGCAACAATATAATGTTTTTTGGTTGCAATGTCCATGTCGATAGCATATCTTTGGCACAAATTGTAGTAAGGCATTTAGAAAGCAGCAAAGCAGCAGGAAGAAAATACGTAGTGGCATGAAATAGGTGTCATACGAATACTTTTGCAGCGAATATGCGTGCAATATGAATTCTTTTGCAGCGAAAGCCCAGGACGAGCAAAGCCCTTGGGTAAACTAATTGACGGGGACAGGCAAAACATTTTTTGCACCAAAACTAGTACGTAATTAAATAGCTGGCCTCAGTGTATCAGTATTCCCTTCATACCATGAAAACTATACAAAGGAACGTTCCCCAAGGGTTCACAAGGAACGAACATTGAAAGGAATGGAGTATCACAAAAGACGAGAGCTATTCCCCGCTGTCTCGGTTGTATCCGTCATGCTAAAGAAATAATTGGATTTCAGTTCAGAGAAAAGATTTTAATTATCACGAGGATAGCGGAACAACGGGGAATGGACTTACAGTACAACAGATCTGTTTCAAGGAATGCTAACCATTGTTCTGGTGATAGAAATTGAATTCTGTTACAGGAACAAGTGTGCCTTTTCACAGCCGTTCCTCTTAAAAGGAACGGTTTGGAGCGAGAACCAGCCACTACAAGTCGTAAAGTTAGACAAACGCGAAAAAATGAAAGTTGAGGCATTGCTGTACTTAAAGAAACATAGAAACATAGTTGTGACTGGATCTGCGCAGTGCTTAGGAATGTTTGAGAGCTTTAGAAATTGGGAACCAAAATTCTGAGAAACAATCGATCATCGATCGATCTATCTATCTATCTATCTATCTATCTCTGTTAAATGCCTTGGTGTAGATATCGATGAATATTTAACTTGGGATAACCACATGCTAAGTATAAGACAGAAGGTTACCCGTAACTTGAGTGTTCTAAGAAGGGTTAAACCTTTTCTAAAGACAGAAAATCTAATTGACATTTACAGGTCAATAATTGAGTTCTACTTTACATATTGTTGCATTGTTTGGGATAGTATAAGTGAAACGCAGATTGTTAATTTGCAAAAGCTCCAAAACCGTGCAGCACGAATAATAACTAGTGCTTCCTATTTGCAAAGATCTAGTGATGTTCTTTCTGAATTAGGCTGGATGACGTTAGAAAAAATGAGAAAACGTCAAAAAGCCATTTTGATGTTTAAAATACTAAATGGTCTCACTCCCCCGTACCTGTCTGAAATGTTTACCCATAGCGCCTCTTTTCATGATTATGGACTGCGATCTTCCAGAATGAATCTTGCGCTCCCCAAAAGTCGCACAGATTTTTACAGAAACAGTTTTGCATTTACCGAAGCAAACATCTGGAATGGTTTGCCAAATAGTTTAAAAGAAAGTTCGCTAAAAAGGTTTATGGGTAAGCTAGACCATTACTATCAGCACCCGGCAGCAAAACTAGTTTTTAATAGTAAATACGTAACTTATATTGTGTGTAATATTTTAAATAAAGGGATCCATCCATCCATCCATCCATCTATCTGTCTGTGTATCTATCTATCTACATACTTCTATATATATCTACATATTTACATAGCAGAAATAGAGTATTTACAAGGACTCAGAAATGTTCATTATAAGTAAGTTCTTAGCCAGCTAAATCGATAAAATCATTAACGTGTCTGTATGCGATACGGGAATATACCCGGCGGTGCCACTATGTGTCCAGTAAAAGCTACTCTGTTTATATAAAAACTAAAATGCACGCTGACTCGTGGTGAGTTTTAGGTACGGAAGTGAATTGGAAATGACTTTGTTTGTAGAGACAAAGAATGATTAATTCACTTCCAGGCAGCCTGGAAAGACACGCACCCGTTCCACGCTCGGTGAACAAGGAGGGTCACATTGCTGTGGCATTTTGCGATTGGAGTGCTCAGAAAGGAAAGGTGACTGTTTTATAAGACTATCAAGAACTGAATTAGGACTTGGTTTGATGAAGTATTATTCTTTCTTTTTTTTTCTTTTATTTGTTTTTTTATTTATTGATTTATTGATAGATTTATTGATTTTATTGATTTGATGTTTTTTTTTTTTCGGGCAAACAGCTCAAACACGAAAGTTTTTGTTTTCTTTCCAAGAATCAGGTTAAGTGCAGCAAGACAAGAGAAAATAACGGAGGAAGAGAGGGCATCCCCCCATACATGCCCTCTTCAATAGGTAATATGTCTCAACTTATTTTTAGATCGACTCCCACGCTGTGCAGATCCTAACGGGATTAGGCAACAGCCAATCATATGGAAGGAATGTGTTCCGCGTGGATAGCCCACGCTCAGGGAACACATTCCCGCCATAGGGAAAACCCACAGGGTTTGACATTTTTCCTTTAAATTTTGGTCAATTTTTAAACCCTGGGGCACAAATGTGCCTTGAAATTCCCCCACCCTGCGTAACTTCTATAGGATATCAACTGAGAGTTAAAGGGAAATGATACCAAGAATCATCAAAATTTGGCAAATTTTACGCGGTCAAAATCACATCCAATTTACGATACTTAATTAATGCCAGCAGGCGAAAAATCGATATATCGGATAATAGTGCCAAGGAGAAAAGTTTTAATACATAAAAGAAAGGAGAAATATGCTAAATAACTCACCACTCACCTTCTCAACATCCTGCGAACGGCCACCGAATGCCCCCAAAATGTGAGGCTTATAGTAGGTTTTTTTGCGTTATTCGTAAGTAAGTAAGTAAGTAAGTAAGTAACTTTATTTCAACTTGGGTTGATGAGGCTGATTAGGCCCCTAGCAAATACATGCTAATATGCCGAGAAAAGTAAAATAAATAAATAAATAAATAAATAAATAATTGTATATGTATATATACATGATCAATTAACAACTAACATTGTAACGGTTGTGAATTAATCTCGCCCGATTCGCCCGTGCGAATGATCTTTAGCCGTAGCGCACGGGCGCCTTCGCGATTATGATAATTTTGTCTGCATGCTATAAAAGATTTTTGTATTCGTATTTTTCACAAATGGCTTTGGAAATCAAGGAATAAACAGGAATAAACCGTCTCGAGTTACTTGGTTGGAGTCGTATTTGGTTGTTGAAACTTCTCGAGACAGTAACTATGTCAATAAATAAAAAATCCTAAATCTTAAAATTATCACAATGAATCAAAGAAATCTGTACATTACAAATGTAGTTCTCTCACAGCCTTCTTAAATTCCTTAAGAATTTTCGTTGAACGTAATTTATCCGATAAAGAATTCCACACTTTGGCACCAATAAAAGTTGTAGATTTTGGGCCAAAGTTTGTAGTTTTCTTACGTCGGACGACTATTGTAGCTTGTGGGTACCTCTCAAGCACTTCACATTATTACGTACGACGAACAAGTCACTTATATATCCCGGTAACATACCGTTAACAGCTTTAAAAATTAATATGGCAATGTCCTGTAGGCGACGATTGGACAAACTTAAGCCGTAATCATCATCACCATGAAGGGGCACCCGTTTGTTGTAGACACACCTTAGAGCTCTCACATTAAGCCTTTCCAGCTTCTTCTTATCAGACTCATTACAATTATTCCAGATCGCAGAACAGTAAGTAAAATAAGACATTACATACGAGTTGTAGAGGCACATCTTCGAAGAGATTGAAAGCGTGTTGTTTAGGCTGCTCAAAACGTCTAACTGATTTCCAACTTTCTTTTGTAATCTTGCCAATGTGTTTGCTAAAATTTAGCGAGTTATCGATAGTTACGCCTAAAAGTTCTAAATGGTCTACGATAGGAACCTGTACATCACTAATGCTAAAGCAAAGATTGCAGGGACAGTTTTTTGGAAGAATAATACATTTACATTTCTCGGGATTGATCACTAGCTTTTTATCGTCAAACCAACGACTCGCAACAGCGAGATCGCTATTGATTACAGACTTTACCACCTCAGGATCGCGATCACTTAAAATAAATTTGGTTATCATCAGCATAATTGGACAAATTAGCACGATTAATAAAATAGAACAGATCATTAAGAAAAATATTAAATAGGAGGGACCCTAACACCGATCCCTGAGGTACACCTTTAGAAAAAATAACAACATCAGATGTTACATCTTCTATCCTGACACGCTGGGACCTATCTCTAAGGTAACTGTGTAGGAGGGACAGGTTGGCTGGAGCAACACCGTAGGCAGCAAGCTTAGCGAGGAGGAGGTCGTGCGGTATCATATCAAAAGCTTTACTCAGATCCATAGAAACTGCGCCAACAACACACTTATTGTCAAGTGCATTCCTCCAATCCTCAATCAAACGTGGAAGTACCGCCTCACAGCTGTAGCCCCGTCTATACGCAGACAGAAACGGTGATAAGATAGAACTAAAATAATCAGAGAGTTGGCGTGCAAGACACTTCTCAAAAACTTTATCCAGAGTAACTAGAATCGACACTATTTCGTGTATAGTACTTGTACTTTCCCCATCCATCAACCCAGTGTTGACAAACTTCCCAACCTAGGGACAACACAAACTTGCTAAATTCGCAACGCAGGGGAAGCAATTCTATGTCAAACCCCGTGGGTATGCCCGATGCCACCGTTTCCCCGGGAAACCATTGACAGTTGTGTTGACCATACACTCAAGCTACAACACAACAACTTCATACGCTTTGGCACACTAGGGCAGAACCGCTGACCTACATGTATTCAAAGGGGACACTGTAAATAAATGTTGCTTCTAAACATATCTGAAATCAGTGACTGTTCATCAGTAGGATGCCAAAAATATGTCAATTCCACAATTGGTTTCGGCTCCATTAAATCCTATACCAATTGCAGAACATTTGAGGAGGAGCCACCCACAGAGTGAGCACAGTCACTGACTAGACATAATAAGGAAAACAACACAAAATACGTCAAATAACGAACTAAGCACACACGTCAACCATATAAGCAAAGCACGCTTACAACTGGAGGAAAATTGCGCGCGCGCGCACCTGCATCATGTAGAATATGTAAATTAAACAGGGTTGATAGGACGATACAAAGGATTTAAAATAACAAAGGATACGGCGTGTCTCTAAATCCTGGATTGCTAATCTCACCTCCCGTAGTGTAGTACCATACTTCTCAATGACAGCACCGTGGCGTTTGAAGAATTTCGTTAATGATTTACGAAGCAGCATAGATTTGAAGCCTTGGTGGTGGAGACCTGTTGAAAGTCGGCGAAGTCTATGTATAAAATCCAACTTTGATGTGCAAATTCTGGCACATTTCACTAGTTGAGATATGTAAACAGCATAGGCCGGGTTGGCGGGAATGTCCATATGAGGAAAACTAACAATCCGAAATGAGAAGTCATCTCTCTTGTCACAGACGCTGAGATGGAAATGTGTGTTTGCTGTCAGTATTCTTGATTCTCGTATATCGAGATAACACACTTCATTTGATGTTAAGGTTGTGTCGTTTAGTTCCAATTCCGACGAGTAAATAGCGTTGATTTAATTTCCAAAATTCTCATTGTTAACGCTGAATAAATCGTCGATATAACGAAAGGTGTTGCTAAATTGGACGGCTTTGGTCATATCTTGTTTCATTGTTCTCAGCATGAAATCACATTCGAAGTTGTGAAGGAACAAATCAACTAACAAAGGTGCGCTGTTAGTGCCCACTGGTATACCAATAACTTGCCGAAGAACTGAGTTTTCAAAGCGGGAAGTAGATATTATCGACAAGAAAGTCAATAGTGAGGCACAGTTCCCTACACGTGAGGTAAGTGTACTTAGCATACTTCCTGTCATTAGCCCAGAAGGTGCGGAAATTATTGGTTGCTATGAAAGCTTTCCTCTAGCGTGAAAAACCCATCCGAGCAGATCATGTAGGTGATGTTTTAAGTTTGGCACGTGGAAGGCTAGTATAAAGAGTAGAAAAATCCCAAGTGCTCACCTGATTAAGCAAAGTTGCTTTTCCTCGAAAGTGCGAATCGCATCCAACGAATTGTTTACGATTCACATGCAGTTAACACCTGTTCTTTCCAAAATAGTTTTGCAGTACGAAGTACAGTGACTCTTGACTAGTTTAAGGTAGTCAGTAATCAATTTAGTGGTACATGAACTCGAGCCTGCAGTAAATCGTGCTTTGTACGGTGTCGTGGAGTTTTGGTATCCAATATATTTGTGGCAAATATTTTTCTTTCTGTTGCAAGGTGACGTGGAATACGTTTTCTAAGATCGTGGTGTGGGTCCCTATAATCTCGTCAACTGTGACATTTTGAATTCGTACGTAGAATTAATAGTACTACCGGAGTTAATGCCAAGTTCTTCAATTAGGGTATGTATGTAGTAATACTTGCAAACGAAATGATGATGATGTTATTGCCAGCTTTATCCGCAGGCACTAGTACGTGCTTCCTTTGTAGTTCCTTAAAGTGTGCCATGACATGCCTGTCTTCCAAGCTTTTGTGACAAGGACTAAAAATTACGAGGCTGGAGGTTGTTGATTCTATTCTGGATGATTAGCTTTACTGTCTCTGACCATTCCTCCAGTGCTGACACGTGGCAACCTTCAAGTCTACTCCAGTTCTTGGTGTAATCGTCTATCGCTTTCGTCAATATCTTCTTATTTAGGTTCCAATCGATGGTATTCTGCTCCCTATACTTTAGAGCTTTCTCCAGTAGACGTCTAAGTTTTCTGTTCTGAACAATGTGTAGGTCTCCAGTAATAACATGGCCGTAAGGCTCATAACGAAAGGTGGAAGATGCGCAGTCGCACGATGAAGATGTATCGCTATAATCATCGCTATGAACGTTACGGAGGGGTTCATTATAATCAAACACGCTCCTAGAAATGGTATTGGTGTACTTGTAACTAACTAGTGGAGGATCCTGCTCCTGAAAATAGATTGGTACTTTTAGATTTAAAGGGGCTCTGTCACGATATTTTGAGGTATTTTGATCATCAACAAATTTACCTTTAAATGGAAGGAAACCTGAAAATAATGCTTTACAAAGGTGGAAAAACACCAAAGAGATGATAATAAACCAGAAAGGAACAAAGGTGGTTAAGGATGGAGAAGATTGACACGGATTACAAACAACAAAATTGAAAAGTTTAGCTAAACTTTTCAAACCCATTTAACCGTGACATAGCTCCTTTAACTAGTTTGTTATGTAAAATGTTAGGCTAACTTTATCGATTCCTTTATTGTGAAAATACATCTTAATAAAGCGCTGGAATTATCACCTGTACGTACTGGAAAAAATAACCGTTTGCTGCAGACGTCTAATATAATTCTCCTGAAACGGTGATCCCGATTGGCTCCTATAAGCTGTTTGCATTCATTGAAAAGCTTACGTAAATTTGTTAACCGGATACTATAGAGAGTTGGAAGGAGACGGTGTAGGCCACCGCGAAGTTGGTCCAGTGTGAGTTCGGGAGTATGGCTTCATTGAGTTCATAAGGATACACAGTGGCGAGCTCTAACATGTGTATGTTACAGTCATATCAACAGATGCATTAAATTAATAGAACAGATCATCGGAACAAATTGAAATTTCACCGACTTTCCACGTGCAGTTAGAAACACGGAGAATACGTGGTTGCACTAAATGATCCTCAGCAACGCTAGCTACCTCGTGATCTAGTGAGAGTGAATTAGTCACGAGTGAATAAGGCAAGTGTTCCTCTATCAGTTTACGGTCTTGACCTAGCACGGTAACACATGGTTTCTTTTGAGATATACTTTGCGCGCGAAAACAAACAAAGGACCACCAGAGGAGAGGCCATGTCACGCGTGACTGCCTCGGCCATGTTTTTCAGGGACTTCTAAAAATAGATTCAGTTATGACTGTGCTGGGGAAGCCTACCCAGGCCATAGGAAAACTCTCACTTAATTTATTCTTGACCGGCGCGCGTCCTGAACAGTTGTACAACAAATTGTACAACAAATTGTACAACAAATTGTCAGTACTCAGTACGTTCAATTTCGCAGCAGCTTCTGTTGTCTCTAATACATCACAATTAGAGATCAGGTAAATTTGTTGGTTGTGTACATGTACGCCCATAACGAGAAAGGTAGCTTCCACAAGGTCTTGTTCAGTTTTAGTTCGCTTATATAAACTCACAGTTAAATACCTGACCAAAATACTCTCACCTACCATGTCGAGCGAGCTGTAATCCACGTCCGCGGATTCCAACTGATCTATGGCATTACTGATCGCTGACCTCTATTTCCCATCTTTCAAATTCCCTATTCTCGAATTGCCCCATTCCCGTTCCTCGTTTTGGTGAAATTTCTTGTTTTGTCAGATCGCATAGACTGTCAGCAGACTATGTCGCTGCCAGCAGTGCAAGTGCGATTCCATTGCAAAAATATTTTAAACTCCTCACGGAAATCAGGGACATGAGATTATTTCCGCCGGATGATCGCCACTTACTTGGCTGCATATAGTTAGGGTGAGTGTAAACCTGAATTTGAATGAAATTTGAAGAGGTTTAGAGAAGGGATAAAAGGAAGACAATTAGTTTTGAAACACTAACAGAAGTTGAGCCCCACCCAAGAGCACCCCAGACTGGTAGGGGACCGTTTGGTTGTGCATATACTAATTTTAAACTTCTAAGCTTTAAACTACATTAAATCGTCTGCATTTCTTATTTGTCAACATTTTACTTTTCTTTTGAGAAAAAACTGCTTCCTCCCAAATATATACCCCCAAATCATCTAAAATTTTACAAAACACCGCCAAACATGGATTCGTGTTTTGAGCATAAGGATTTCGCATTGCTTGAAACGCGAATGCGAAAGAGACATTTGCATCAAACCATTTTAAGCGGCGGGAAAAAACGGCTATCAGGGTTACCCCCGCCTTAAGAGAGCAGCCACCCACGATTAAAATGCGGCAAAAGTTAAAGGAATAACTTTTCAGAGTGCCCAAGCAAATTAAGTGGGATCAACATTACTACAAAGAAAATTTCCGTATGCTCAGCCATGCAATCCGCAAAAGTACAATGCACGATTTCGGAATTTGAAAATACGACTTTCGAAGAAACATATGACTATCCACAGGATAACTCGTTTAATTTTTGCCAGTGAGTATCCGCTGGATATTGATTCATCAGGCCCCAGTTGTTCGAAAGGTGGATAACGCTATCCCCCGGATAAGCACTAGCAAATCCAATTGATTTATCCAGTAGATAGCGCTATCCACCATTCGAACAACTGGGGCCCGGTGAATATGTATGCTATCCACGTTTTGATCAAGCCAGCCCTGGTTTTATACACAAAAACACTTGAGACACTTTTCGAACATGAGAAAGAAATGATATTCTCACGACGAGCAAATGACACTAGGATTGTTCGAAAGTCAACAATGATATATTTTCAAATTCATGTTACTACAGAAAGGACAAATACACCAGAATATTCATAGACCTCCATATACACGAGCTTCTTAAAATAGGCAACTCTATAGATTTTGGTCAACTCTAAAATC
The DNA here is from genome assembly GCA_014634185.1 of Astreopora myriophthalma. NCBI lineage: Eukaryota > Metazoa > Cnidaria > Anthozoa > Scleractinia > Acroporidae > Astreopora > Astreopora myriophthalma. Next base: position 791,454 of record BLFK01000601.1, on the reverse strand, counting down.
TATGCCTTATTCAACTTGCATTCCTTCCGCTTCAAATGTACCTATCGATTAGCTATTCGATCACGTCTGGAGAGACGCTTGAACTCGATCGTTTTGAAACCCCAGGCGTAACTGCGCAAGGGAGGACGGGAGAAAAAGAAAACGCAGGAACAACGCGAGAGAAAAAAGAAAACATGGCGCGGATGTTTTGCTGTGGCTACGTGTTGCAATAGCTTTCATTGTTTTTTACCGGAAAGAATAAGCCACCTCCAACAAGAACACTCAGCTCCAAATCATGATAACTTCTCTAAGATCCAAGAGAATACAAGGGATCACCTGAAATGTAAAGAACAACTTTCAGGACGCCTTGATGCAGTCGATAACCCTTTCAAAAGAAACGAAATAAAAAGGGATACAGCATTGAGAAAGTAAGCCAGCCGGCTACTTGCGTAACCAGTTGTTTAGAAAAACTGTTTACAGCTGCCCTGGGTACCAGAGGTTATTTTTTTCGTTTGGAGGAGGGAAATACGCCGCGAAGTCAAGGCCACGAGGCGCGATTTCCTTTTTCAACGGGCCTCTGGAGCCAGGGTAGTTTACAGGTCTTTTAACAAAATACTTCACAATTTCATCCGAAGCAAAAATTCATTACATCCTTACAAAGGAAAACCATTCCGCTGTCTCGCAGTTTTCCAAAAGGTCTTTGACTCCATATCGCATGACGGATTGTTATTTAAGTTGAATTCTTATGACATAAGTGGCGCACTTATAAATTAATACCGAACAGATCAATGTGGAAGTGATTTGTACTTTATTTGAAACATTTTTTGTGTCAAGAAAATACAGACGAAATGGTCTGTTGACAAATTAGCCCTCTTTGTAAAATTGACAATTCTTTTGTATAAGGTATCGACGGGAAAACAAGCTTCAATAATGATTGAATCCAAAATTTTCTTACATAAAATATACTTTTATTCTCATTGGCGAGTTACAAACACGCCACGTCCAAACTCAAACCAAATAGCGATTTTAAACAAGTCCAAAACAGTTAATCTCCTCGCCAAAAATACTGCTTCTGGATTTAAAATAATGTGAGAGAAGGTGATTTCAATCAGTCGAGAAGGTGAAAGGTTCGTCGGACTGAATGTCAACGGTTTGCAGCGGACTTTTGATTCATGATGCGGTTCACGGTGTGGACTCACCGTCAACAGGTACCTGGTTATTTGAAAATTGGCGCCTTGATTATCGTAATGAAATACCACGTTTCTGGCGTTGCTATAACGACTTAATAAATTATAAGTCTTCCGCTTAAATTCCCAGAATCCCATACAAGTCTTTCACGTCTTTTTCAGAAAGCCCCAAAATGCATTGCGATTGAATATGGCTACCACATCACAGAGGAGATTGATTAATTGGAAAGAGGCTTGATTTTCAGGCTTCTTTTGAGAGAAAACTGCTGTATCGAGATATTTTATTTTTTTTACTTTAAGGGATAATCTGCTTTATGTACTTCCTCCCTTTTACATTGTCATACAAGCTAATATCAGTCTGTCGCCCTGAAATCCAACTCTCCCATGCTGCACAGCCAAGTTGTCCAGGACTAACAAATCGCCCTTCTTCCACTTGAATCCCACTGCGCATGACCATTTGCTAGCTGCTATGTGTTGTATGACCTCGGGCTCAATCGAGCTCCCATCGCCATAATACGTGTTGCTGGGCAGTTTGTTATCGGCGATTCCGGCAAATTTTGGCAGCATCCGGTAATACGAGGCATGGCAATTTGTCACCTGGTTAAACCACGTCTTTTTTCTTGTTATTGGATGATACATGCAAGGCGGTCTGTTCTGCCAGACGTGCAAATCTCCACTGGGATCCCATGTAATGTTATTGCCTTGTTTCTTGGCTTCTCTTTCTACAGCCTATAGGACAGAAACACAGAAACGGAGTTACCGGTAAAGAGTAACCTATAGGCTGGAGAAAAGGCGCTTGTGACAACTTACCACCGTGCTGCCGCCATCGTTGACGATTCTTGGTGAATTTGGCTTCGGAAATGATTTGGAAATGCGTGTCTCTTTTTGTCAATACATGTGATTGATTTTATACCATACAGGTTGAGCTTGGTGGCATTTCACCCACGTCATACAAATTAACAGTAATTCATTAGCGTTGTCATGTATACAGAAATACGTTAGGATTACCGCAAGGGCGAGTACTGCGGACCCGTAAAGTGTGCATGCTTGGTAGAGACAAACCACCACAGGGGGTCTTCGTCACCCACTCTTTATACGAACAGTGTGTGGGTTCGTTAACATCCCACAGAGTTTATGAACAGGTGTTGGTACACGGGGCCTTTGATTTATCGTCCTTATTCGTCAGAGAAGACTAGAAAGTATCACCATTACAAAAGAAAGAAATTAGTTGTTGTTTCTATTCCTCTCAGTCTGTCTGTGCACAATGCTCTTCCAATTGATCCAACTGACTTTTTTCTCGTTCTTACCTCTCTGTTGTCCGTTTGATACACATCTTGCCAGTTTAGATAGTCTCGATTTGACTTGTCGGGGAAGTATCGGACGTATCGAACTTGTTTCTCTTCAAACTTCCGCACAATCTCGGGATCCAGCGTGGAGAGAAGTTCACTGTTTTTAACCAGTGGAGTTTCACCTCCGCAGCCGTCAGCGGGTTCTTGGGCACAAAAAAAGAAAATCTATAGAGGGAGTGAAGCTAACCGATTAGTAAAAGTGAATTGACGTTTGGCTATATGGCCAGTTGTCGTTTTGTTTTGTGCGTCACGCCTCACTGACGGAATCAATCAATCAAGCAAGCAATCAGTCTGTCAATTAATCGATCACTCAAGTTATTACTTATTCGATCGTTCCTTTGTCCATCCGTCTGTTTGTCTGTCCCTTCATCCGTTGATTCTGTCCGTCCGTGAGCTGTCGCTTCTATTCCTCTGTCCGCAGTCCGTTCGGGTCCTCACCCGTTCAGCCACCCCTGCAACCGTAACTTGTTTCTGTTCGTGTTCTCGTTTCTATTCCTCTGCCCGTCCGTTCAGCCTTGCGTCTTTTCGTTCATCCATCCGCGCTTTCTTTCTTTCATCCTTCTGTTTGCGCATTTGTGGTTCAGTCCGTCTGCTTCTCCTGTTCCGTCCGTTCGTGCTTTTGATTGTCTGTTCTGTCGTCCGTCAATTATGTGCTCGTACGCCCGTCCATACTTCGTTCGTCTGACCCTCCCGTCTTCTATCCGTTCGTTTTTTCATTCATTCAGTTCTCCTTGCATAGTTTATCAGCAAGAAGATTGGCAAAAATAAACTACATATTGAACACAGTGTGTTTTCCGGCGATTGCTGAGCGATGGGCCAGCACTCCTGGCGATGCTTACCTTAGAAGGGTATGCGTCGGTGTATGATAATTCGTTGTGAGGGGGTATTGAGATCTCACTAGGGTCATCACTTGCAGTGTACGTCCCTGCATCCTTGTCAACTTTGGTGCGGTAGGCTTGACCACCCCTATACTCAAAACGTTTCCACGGAATCTCTTTAGCAATGGTAGAGAAATCCTGAGCATTTTGTGCTGGCAGATTGCGGAATAATATAGCAGGGTTATGCGTTAGGTTTTCTTGAACGTATCTCATACACTGTGCGGTCAGTTCTGACAGAGAGGCCTGGCGCGGATTATCTACCAATATCCCATGTGGCAATGACTCTCTTGGTTCTGCAATGTATTCTGGGAAACCCTTGCCCTGTGACCCCACCATGAAGGGTCTATCTTTAAGCCTTGACTTGACTTTAGGTACGAGGTCTTCTCTAGGTAGCGGATGAAAGCTGACTCTTTCGGTACTTGCTTGTGTTGAAGACGAGCGAATGTTCTTCGCTATGAACTGTTGTATTTGTGACGCACAAACACAGAATTTGGGGTCTCTCGAGATTGCTGTCCGACGCTGCCGCAAAAGACAAAGTGCCATGGTCTACAAGATGAAAAAATGTTCGGTGCTTAAGGTAAGCATAAACGCAACTGATCTTTCCTGTTTCTATCGCTTTTTTAGGCACAGGAGACCACACTTAGTCGAAAACGTGCAAATCGCGCGAATGCCTTATCAAGAAGCTACGACACCCTTTATGTCCCCAATTTTGAGTCGAGACTGACAAGCCAGATTTGGAAAGATTATGCAGATTACATGACGGAGGAAATGGTTATCACTAAGTCACTGAATATCAACATCTTGGTAAAGAATTGCGGGAGGGGAGGAGGGGGTAAAGGCGGCTGTCCGCGTTCATAAAGCTGAGCAATTTCAGAATATTTAGCTTTCATCTCTTGTTGTGGGACGAGGCATGACCATCCGTCATCTTTTGAATAGTGCGGTCATAGGTGGGGCCAAGTCCTTTTCTATAAACCCCTAACCTCACAGAAACACAACTTTAGAACATTGTGCTACCATTTGCCGGGAGCGTAGCGAGCACAACCTATTCACAACGGTTACTTGAGTCATTTTAGATTCATCAGTTAATTTGGGTCTTCATTCGTAAATTACCCTAAGTCATAAGCACACAGGGTTATATCATAGAAACTGTTAAATCAAACAGACACCCCCATTATAGGACCGTGGTGTTTCTTCGAGACCTTAACTTCCATGAAACACAAGGCCAGGGTTGCTCGAAGTTAACCAAGGGTTTAACACTGTGGCATAACAATGTTAAAAGGCTTAAAACACTAGGTAAACTGCTGCTCGTTTTTTTTACAAATTACACAAAACACAAACTCTAAGTTAATCTACAATCGAAATATATATTGAAGATCCGCATAGTGTACAATCAGTACAAGCATTGTTTAAGAATTGAGGTAAATTCACCTTCTCGTTTTGGCTTTCTTGAATGTATCCAACGATGGTAAGTTTCTTATATCCGGCCGGATTTTACTCTAGAGTATAGGGCCTTGGCCTAAGTTTTTTAGTGAGTGTTTGCCAAAAGTCGCGGTTTTAAAAGAGTCTCAATGGGGTTTAACCGTTAGCTGTAAAAGGGCCAAAAATGTAACCGTTAGGCGTAAAAAAGCTTAGAATTTGACCGTTAGTCGTGAAACAGATTGAAAACCGATAACTGTAAAAAATATATAGTAGCACAAATTAAAGGTCTCGATTGTCTTATAAAGAACTTCATTTGCGTATCGTTTTACCAATTCGCTAATTACTGTCATTTCACAACGCCGGAAACAACCTCGAACCCAGGCTCTCTCTCTTTTCCTCTCTCTTGAGAGAGCATGGTTCAAGGTAGCGGCGGAAATGGCGGACGTCTTTGAAATGAATGGTACCATACACTTTGACAGACTTGACAGCCGCCTTGACGTTTTGACAGCTCTCGCAATTTTCCGACAAAGTTGCTTAGTTTCTATTTATGAGTGAAGGTTTTGCTAGTTGTTAGCATCTATCGCACTGGAGAGGAGAAGCCCATAGAAAGATACAAAGCCAGGGTTCAAATCGGTGAAGATCACAATTCAAAAGCATTTTGATTGAATTCTTGGCCTGAATGACCAGGCCAAGAAGTTTGGTTTGGGGTCCTTTGACCTGAAACTATATCGGATGGCAAAGGTTAATGGCAAAGCGGAAAATTATTCCATATCCACTCAACAACTGCAGCTGGAATGGCCCTTCTTGCTTGGCTCGGATGGGGAAAGCGAGCTAAAAGGTAAGTAGTCTTAAAATTCAAATACGGTAAAATGATTCACAAATGTAAAAAGAAGCATGATAATCATGATTTCAAAAAAACAACAAGAATAACATGTTCAGCCACATACAGGCAAATATAATTCCTTTTATTTATTTCTTTGATCGTGAGCGGGCGGTATCCTGAGAATCCTGCAATCTGATTGGTTCCGGGAGCGGGCAGTATTTTCCTATCTCCTGACCACGGTCATGGTAACCAACTACGCTAAGCGCAGTTCTTCTACATTTATATGGCTTCTTCTACATTTCGCCAAGTTTGTTGACTTTAGAAAGCGAAACTTCACACAATGTAAAATTATTCCTCACCAATTCATTTTATTGTACATTTGTTGACACGTTGATGAGACAATGTGTAAAATAAAAACATGACTTTTCCAGTTTTTCTTAATAGTTTCTCCTACCTTCTAAAAATAGAATTTAGAAATAAATAAAAATGTTATTCACCGGCCTTGGTCGGTCCGTATTGGGAAAAACTGTGCCCTCTGTCTCGAGTACGGCCCGAGGCCGCAGGCGTATTTGTGGACCGGATAAATTTCATTTTTTGTCAACCGAGAACGTTCCCTTTACTTTTCATGATTTTTCCATGCTCCACACCAATGGAAATTAACCCTTATATTTCCAGTTAATTATATTATATTGTAAAACAATGGTAATTAGTTATTAAAATTTCAGTTAACCGTAACGGGATAAAATTAACCAAATGAAGCTATGATCCTCGCAGTTATGGACGCAATTATCAATTGCGTAGAGAAGCCTGAAAAAATTCTGGCATTTGCGAGTTCAAATGTCCCCGTGATGAATGAATGAACGGATGAAATGCAGTTCAATATATGATTCACTTCATATATCATTTCATCCGTTCATTCATTCATCACGGGAACATTTGAACTCACAAATGACCAGCTCCCAACATCAGTTGCTTCATAGCTCAGTTGGTTAGAGCGTCGCACCGGCATCGCGAGGTCACGGATTCAAACCCCGTTGCAGTCCTGAATTTTTTCAGGCTTCTCTAGACAATTCCTACAATTGCGTCCACAACTGCGAGGATCATAGCTTAATTTGATCTCACATCCGCAGTTCAATATATGATTCATTTCACATATCATTTCATCCGTTCAAAAAATTAACCGTTAAACCGTTTAAACGGTTTCAACATTTGCTTCAACATGCGTTCAACACTTTGTTGAACCAAATGTCAAATTTAAATTGGTTTCAGTAAACTTTCTTTGAACATCGATTCAACGTTTCCTTTGTTCGCGAAAATACTGAATGGTGTTCAAGCCGTTTGAACACTCCGTTCCGCAATTGTAGAACACGCGCATGCTCACATCAGATAGTTTAAATTGGATGAGAGAGTCTGGTTCCTAGTTCTTTGTTCCACGCAATCAAATTTCTCAAAGTTGGAACCGTTTGAACGGCCTCCGCACAACTTTGTTTTTGCGACCAACATTGCCCAACATTTTTTACAACTTTTTGTGAACGAATGTTGGTCAAATGTTGAAACCGTTTAAACGGGCCTTTAAATTTAACCGTTGGGCGTAAAAGCCACTACCCCATTGAGACCCCCTTTTGAATGTTGGCGCACGGAGATCCTTGACTGCTGAGGTCGTGGGTTCGAATCCCGTTGGAGTCACTTGAATTTTTGAAGTGCATATGAGACAATTGCTTAAATTGTCCAGTAAGTGTGAGGATCATTTCTTCAGTTGATTTCTAAACCACACTTCATATTCATTTCTTTCATTACAATTACTACTATCATATCACAAAACTACAATGTTTTTACGTTATTACAGAGTTAAAATTACTACTATTTTTACAGAATTACAATTACTACTATCCTTATCGCTCGTTTTTGAAGAATTACGATCTCCTTCTTGGCACGGTGAATCGCGCGAAAAAAAATCACCCTCAAATAAAAGCTTTTATTTTTACAAGTATTAACAGTTATGTGGCAAATTATACCTCATTTTAAAGGTTATTAAATAAGCTTTAAGAAACAAAGTTTACTTATCGGCAGAGAAAAATCATACACTAGAAAATGAACGTAAACAGCAGAGATCCGCGAAAATTTCGCAAAAATCGTTTTAAAAGCGACTTCGGTCTACCGCGATGTTCACCGATAATTTTTGGCTGAAAGGAAAAAGTATGACCTTCATGTGCGAAAATTTCACAAAGATCAATCAAACGTCGAATTTTTGAGAATTTTTTCTAACGCAATCTGGTAATCTAGCGTGTAAATCGATACTACGAATCCGTAAAAGATTTACAACTATTTTCACTTTTCAAGACATGTTTCGATCGACCATCTACCATCATCAGTTGCAACTGTTTGTTACAATGTGAGTTTGAATTATATTTAAGTTACAAATTTGAATTACGTAACTACTACAACGGTCGTTACACAGTTCGAATACCAGATAACCATGCGCGCGCGCAACATAAGTAAAACTAAGATTAAAACTAAGGAAGAAAAGCACCAAAAAAACGAGATTTAAAAAAATCATATCCAATCAAATCAAATCAAACTAAAACATTAGTGTCAGTTCAGCGTGTTTCATCTGCTTATTTCAACTAGGATTGTCCCAACGGATACGAGCAGCTTCTTTTAACAACAACCGATAGCGATTGGCTGCCGTATCCAACACAGAGAAGCAAGTCTCGGAACATTGTCTACGACAATCCTCAGATTGCGCTAAATGCTGGAAAACGTGAAAGGTCCTACCCTTTCCAAAATGCTCACGCACGCACACCGAGAGGTGTCGGGATGTTTCCACATTGCGCAGTGTAACATCTACCCCGCAACTTGTGTCGCAACGTTCTGCGGCATCAACGAATGAAAATGACCCTCTGACGTCACGTGATCATCAAAGCGAGACAAGTTGCACGAAACGTTGCCTAGTGTAACACCGGTCGAGCAACTTGTCTCGCAGCGTGGGAAAATTTATGGAAACAAAATTGCGAGACAAGTTGCAAGAGAAATTGCCTAGTGTAACAGCGCCTTTAAGTTCCCTAGTGTCGTTCTTACCACCCGAAGCAATAATGGTATATTCAAGTATAAGGGTGACCATTGGACTGTCGTGATGTAGACAAGATCTTTCTAGCTTAAACAGCTAGCAAATGTAAGAGTCTCTTTAGGACCCCTAGCCTTTTCGCAACATTATTTTGCACCTGAGAAATATGACTATGCCATGTTAGATGCTGATTTACAGTCACACCAAGGTAATTAAACTCTGTTACGTTCTCCAGTCGATCGTAACTAAGCACAAGATATATACTATTAGTATTAGTAGTCACCCAACTAGTGGACTAATGCAAATGCTGCATTTTCGTTGGCTACGGTACTAGAGGACTATTAATAATAGTCCTCGAGTAGCGAAAAGCGTGACGCTTTCTTTCGTTTTATTCCCAAATAAATATTTCTTCAACTTGCATTTGCTAACTTTATTATTGCCTTTTCTGTCCGACTAGTTTGGTGATACTAAAACAATTAGACCCTTCGCCCTCAAGGGCCACGGCTCTAATTGTTAATTAGTTCAAAAACTGACTTAATTTTTGTTGTGTTGGTATAGATTTTGTCGCGCAGCTTCCAGATTTGTACTCAGCTTTAATCGCAGATTGGTTGGGGATCTCTCGAGGCAGTACGACGCCATCGCATCAGCACACATATTCGGTTTGAATTTTGTAACACTGATTCTATCTCGTCATCACCCCAGGGATTCCATGAGATAGCTAGACGCATGCGCATAACCAGTGCTTTTCGCGCGCGAATCAGCGCGGCGATCATCTACGCGAAGAAAATCCTCTATTTTTACCTTCAAGTTTGTTAATATCGGGTGCGCGAAGAAGATTGCTAGGTAGGAAACACCTATAATGCCTACGCCAGGTTAAGAACCCAATGTTCAGTGCACGAACGGTGCCGTGGATCAATCTTCACAGAACAGCATGGCTGTGATCCCCAAAGGGCTTAACAACACTCTGGTACAATTGACCAAAGCTTCAGAAACGCAGACGGCGACGCTCGCCAGTCTTAAAGACGACATCCTCCTTCGTTCTGACTCAGACGAGGAGGAAGAAAAGGAAGCCTCAAACAAGAGCAATACACAAGCAAATATTTCCGCCACTCGACCTGAGCGACTCTCACGTGGCGAGGAAATCTTCTTTCTCTGACTCAGAGTCGCAGAATGGTGTCCTCAAAAACCTTTTTTTCAGGCAATTGTACAGGGGAAGGATCAATCTCCTGCCATAGCGGAGACGATTGCCAGTCTAATTGATGTTATGGCTACTGGGGGCCTGTCGCCAAAAACGTTGAAGGAAAGGGTTGATAAGTACCCTCCACCAGAAAATCGTAAGTTCCTGTGTACTACAACAATTTGTGTTGGAACTTTGGGATCAACAATTTGGCAACAATTTTGAAATTTGGAATCTGCTTCCCAGGAGTTGCGGGACAGTTGACCTTGCTTTTCAGAAGGTACGAGAATCGCTTGTTCATGGTTTATCATCCCTCTCGATTTTGGGGAACCAGCTGGTGACAGACATTCAAACTGGCCAAACCCCTAACACCCGTCAAGTCCTGGACAACATTGCCGTTGTGGCTAATGACAGTCACAAACTTAATACTGTGAAACGACCAGACCTAATTAAACCCGACCTCAACCCTCCTTACACAGGGTTATGCAAAGAGGGTATTAAGCCCCCTACAAAGCCGTTTGGGGATGACTTATCCAAACATCTGAAGCATATGGCTGAAGCAAGAAAGGCCGGCAGATTGTGGTAACTTGAGTGTATTGCGTGACGTAGGAGTGTGACATCGGTCTCATACCGCTTTGTACTCACGTGATGTGTAATTTACGTGTTATCTGTATTAAATCTTGTCTTCTGTTAAACCGAACTCAAGCTGGTTAGTGCACCGATGCAGAGAAACTGACACTCGCACATCCAGCCATAACTACCGAAAGGTTGGGAGGTAGAAATTTTGACGCACAAATTTCAAACCATTTGACCGGGCGTCTACTAGCCAACAGCCGGGCATGAAAGAGCACCCTGAAAAAGCCCAACCAATCCAAAAGCAAAGATTAATAGATGATCAGGTAAGGACACACCTTACATCATGTATGGATGGGGATTAATTGCATCAAATGGTCCTCACTTTCTCAGCAGGACAGCTGAAGGATCATGTTGGCTCCTGGGAATCTGACAATTAACCAGCTCATACTTGATGCCACCGAGCACTACCATATTGAGTTTGAAGCTAATACCCCTGTCCAACTTTACCCACCAAACAGATTCATTTCTCGCCTTGTGAAAGGGAGATAGTAACTGAGGAGATATCTAAGCTCCTCAGTAAAGGAGTTTTGGAGAAAACAATATACAGCAGGGGACTTCCTCTCAACTATATTTGTGTGGCCTAAAAAGGATGGCAGCTACAGAATGATTTTAAATGTTTAAATTTGAGTGGCAAGGGAGTTATCATGATTACACATGCCTACGCAATTGCCTTGCTTGTGCCCCTAGATTATTTGCCCTGTTGAAGGGAGTTTCAATAAATCAATAAAGTATGTATGTACATATGTATGTATGTATTATTCACAAGATTTTGAATCCTGTTTATTCCCATATCAGATCAATGGGCCATATTTGCATGAGGCATATAGATTACTCTTTTTTGGTAGGATATGAGTAAACCACTTGCAAGAGGAATGTCCAGGACACTGTTGAAGCATTCCAAAAACTGGGATTTGCAATTCATCCAGTGAAATCAGTTTTTTTATTTCCACACAAGAAAAAGAAATTTCATGGGTTCTTACTGAACAGTATTCTTATCACAATTAGA
>BLFK01000601.1:745817-778304 GCA_014634185.1 Astreopora myriophthalma | reverse complement strand
AAGGCCGGCAGATTGTGGTAACTTGAGTGTATTGCGTGACGTAGGAGTGTGACATCGGTCTCATACCGCTTTGTTCTCACGTGATGTGTAATTTACGTGTTATCTGTATTAAATCTTGTCTTCTGTTAAACCGAACTCACGCTGGTTAGTGCACCGATGCAGAGAAACTGACACTCGCACATCCAGCCATAACTACCGAAAGGTTGGGAGGTAGAAATTTTGACGCACAAATTTCAAACCATTTGACCGGGCGTCTCCTAGCCAACAGCCGGGCATGAAAGAGCACCCTGAAAAAGCCCAACCAATCCAACAGCAAAGATTAATAGATGATCAGGTAAGGACACACCTTACATCATGTATGGATGGGGATTTATTGCATCAAATGGTCCTCACTTTCTCAGCAGGACAGCTGAAGGATCATGTTGGCTCCTGGGAATCTGACAATTAACCAGCTCATACTTGATGCCACCAAGCACTACCATATTGAGTTTGAAGCTAATACCCCTGTCCAACTTTACCCACCAAACAGATTCATTTCTCGCCTTGTGAAAGGGAGATAGTAACTGAGGAGATATCTAAGCTCCTCAGTAAAGGAGTTTTGGGAGAAAACAATATACAGCAGGGGACTTCTCTCAACTATATTTGTGTGGCCTAAAAAGGATGGCAGCTACAGAATGATTTTAAATATTTAAATTTGAGTGGCAAGGGAGTTATCATGAATACACATGCCTACGCAATTGCCTTGCTTGTGCCCCTAGATTATTTGCCCTGTTGAAGGGAGTCTCAATAAAGTATGTATGTACGTATGTATGTACGTATTATTCACAAGATTTTGAATCCTGTTTATTCCCATATCAGATCAATGGGCCATATTTGCATGAGGCATATAGATGACTCTTTTTTGGTAGGATATGAGTAAACCACTTGCAAGAGGAATGTCCAGGACACTGTTGAAGCATTCCAAAAACTGAGATTTGCAATTCATCCAGTGAAATCAGTTTTTTTATTTCCACAGAAGAAAAAGAAATTTCATGGGTTCTTACTGAACAGTATTCTTATCACAATTAGACCCCCCCCCCCCACCAAAGCTGCACGTGCATGTACAGCTTGTCAGAACTTGCTACTCAAAAATGCATACATGTCTAATACTCTGACATAATGAGATTCATAGTACGTCACAATAGACATCACAAAGTGTCACAAAGTGTCTCGTTCTTCATGTGTCACAAAACTGTTACTATTTTGTTAAGAACTAGGGTTTAGGGACACTTTGTGATGTCTATCACAAGGCATCATGAATCTCATTATGTCGGAGTATTGGACAACCCTCCAAAAATGAGATGACAATTATCAGAATCTGCTGAAGTCATTGGCTTGATAGTCTCAAGTCTACCTGCAGTGCAGTTTGTAGAATTATATTACTGGAATCTGGAAATGGATAAGATTCTTGCACTGCAGGCTAGCAAGGGTAATTATGATGCACCATTATATTTCCAAGGATGCAAAACAGATTTGTCTTGGTGGATAAATAATGTAGATTATTCTTTTAAGAAGATTATTCAGCCTAACGCTGAAATGACACTGATAACAGATGCCTCAACTAAGGGCTGGGGTGCAGTTTACTAGTGGCCCTTGGAGTTGGAGAAGCGAGGGTTTCATATTAATTACCTAGAGCTAAAACCAGTTTGGTTAGGGGTCTCTGTGTAACATCCTGAGGCAAAAACACATTAGGGTTCAATGTGATAATACCACTGCAGTAGCTTATATCAATGCAATGGGAGGTATCAAATCTGTGGATTGCAACAACACGGCTTGGCAGATTTGGCTGTGGTGCATTGAGACCTTTGGCTCAGTGCCTGCCACATACCAGGCTCTATCAGTGTGGAAGCTGACACTGAAGCTAGAGTATTCAACACCTCCACTGAATCTTATCTACAGTAACACCCCAGTGTTTGCTCACATTAATGAAATGTTGGGCCCCTTTGAAATAGATCTCTTTGCTTCCCGACTTAACTTTAAAGTCCCTACATGTGTCATAGAAACCAGACCCTGATGCAGAACATGTTCGTGCATTATTCATGCAATGGTGTTACCACCAAGCCACGACCAACTTGATGGTGGGCGAAAATAACACCGGACCCCGGACAACCAAACGCAACGCCTTTATTTACTGTGACATTTTCTTATCCCGCTCTCGTAACACACCACCTTGGCGGTTTTCTAAATGACAACAGAAAGGTAGCAATGGAACAAGCGTACAAACAAGCGAAGTTTGACAAAACAAAACACTTACCGAGCTGTAGCGGCCTCCGGAACTTGCATACAAAAAAAAACTCCCACCAAAAAGAAAATAATGCACTAAGTCACGTGACTCCCTCCGCGTTGGTAGTCACAAATGGGAAGAACATTTTTATGCTTTTTCCACCTTTCAGCGCAATAGCAACTTGTCTGCAGAAAACAGAGCAGGACCAAGCTACTGGTGTAATCCTAGTTCCCTTTTGGCAGATACAGCCTTGTTTGCAATGCTCCTTCACCTGCTGATAGACCACCCAGTGTTCCTGCCTCAGTTGAACCATCTAACACAACCTCACAACATTACTCCCTGCACCCTCTTTGCAAGCGGTTAAAGTTGGTGGTTTGCAAGGTCTCAAGGAAGGCCTCCAGCAGTGAAACTTATCAGGGAAGGCTGAAAACTTCTGGGTGGTCATCATTGACATACTTTGATAAGTTCTATGACAAACCTGTGGAATCCTCCACCTTTGCTTCTGCTTTACTCAAGATTGTTTAGTCCTGGAATAAGACTTGTTAGCGAGTGGCCTTTGTACTGATCAACCCTTAAAGAAATATCTTATAGCAAGAGACCCTCTTTGACATGTATGCTTCTTAACATTATTTTATGTTGTGTACACCTGCATATGCTGTGTTAGGTTTTAGTTGATAAAGTTTGTTGTAACTGCAGCAGTCATTGCTTCTTTCCTCATGGTCTTTATTGTAGGAAAGATACTTGTATCTTGATACTCACCATGTACACCTGCTTGGTTTGCTATGCCGGTTTCAGTTTAAAATTGACTCTTGTTATTTAAACTACATCATTCACTGTTTCTCTCCTCATGTGACGGTGTCTTGGCTTTGAAATCTCATGGGATCCCTGGGACAGTGATGACGAGATAGAATTGAAAAATTAAACGAGACTTACCTGTAAGTTGAAGTTTGACTGGAATTCTATCGAGTCATGAAACTGCAACAAGGGATCACATGCCCACCCATGATACTGGCATTTGGTTATACCCACCCATTTATTTGGGGTGCCACTGACATTGCAGTCCTTGTACAGCTCATTTTACATTATAGTGACAACACAGTCACGTTCAGCTGTAAAAACTGGTTATGCGCATGCATCATCTCATGTGATCCCTTGGTACAGTTTGATGACTTAATAGAATTCCAATGAAACTTCAACTTACGGGTAATTCTCCTTTAATTTTTCAGTTGAACATGATTTTTCATTCTTTTTTAAGGTGTTGCTTTAAACGTCCTAAAGTAATGCTGTTTTTGGAAGATCTGGTGTTAAGGACTCTTTAGCCGGTTTATTTCCCCGTAAAAACAGTGTTTTTGGCTACAAGCCAACGGGTGTATGAGGTTTGGGTCAAACGCTCCACATCATATGACCCAAGGAAAACGCATGATCATGTTTGCACAAGTCAGTCTCAATCTCCGTATTTTTCGCAGGTTATCAGTTTCGTTAACTAGCTAAGATCGGCTGAATTATTAAACTTTTGAATCTGTACTCATACTCGAGTAGACCGAAAAGAAAGCAAATTACAGCACCGTCGGTCGAGTTATTTTGTTGTAATCGCTCGTTTGTCAATACTGATAAATTCATCAGTTCAGCCGCTTTTGTAGCAGTTTTAAGTTATCTCTAAACCAAACATACAATTTATTTTTCTGACCCTTTTAGCTCCGATCGCAAGAAAACCGACCATAAAGTTGAAGAGCACATTCTATTCTATTGCATGTTATTAATAGGGATAGAAACTTGGCACAGAAATACTGTTTAGCTCTGTCAATCAGTGATTCGTGGTCTGAGCGATGTTGTTATAGGCCAACCTTTTGATTTGCAACACCAAACGAACAACACATCAGTCTTTATTAATGACGTTTCAATGAACGTACGTACCTTTGTTTTCCCTTCAGGATATCAGTTCGGAACGGTACGGCAACCAACACTCCATATGCCTGTAACGACACGATCCTTCTGGCTTACGCCCTACTCGCCATTTCAACAATGCTTAAATGTTTCCACGCATGACTACCGGACCTGTGTATCATTCGACTCAAAATTATGATGACGGCCCACTCACAGAATAAAACGCCTGGAGGATTTCACGTGAGATCCGTAACGCACCTCCAAGCGCCGTGTTCTATTTTAAGGCTGGTTTTCACGAGCAACCAAATCGGAGCTCGAGTCGTAATCGGATTAGTACAGTTAAAATCAGACATAGGGGTCGTAAGTAGTGTCGAGTTATTGAGATCAGCACTGAACACGTGGGTGTCTAGAAAACGAAGACCCCCCTTAAAATCACTTGGAAACGGCTCAATCCTCTTCTCTACTTCATGTAAGATAACACGACAAGCAGTTCTTTTGATTCCCGCTCCAATCAGTCCAAATGAAAGCAATAGTAGTAAATTATATTTTTTAATTTTTGAGTTTCACCACCATTGCAGGTGATGGGGGCCACACACAACAGAGCTTTCGCCCCAATTGATAGTGTGCCCTTTCGAGGACCAGATACCACAACACCGGGATCAACGTCCCCTACTCTTTGCGAACCGCGCGCCCTGATATATGATCTTTTATTATTTAAGCATGCTTTCCATGAATGCCGTGCTCACTAAAATGTCTTTAATCAGATTTTTGAAAAGCCGAAGAGACTCTGCCTGTCTTGCTTTAAGGGGTAAACTGTTCCAGACAGTAGGACCACTATAGCTGAAGCTGTTTCTATAATAATTTGTCCGCGGAAACGGAACATTAAGCTTTCTTTCGGAGTCTCTTAAACTATAAACATTCACGGTTTGTAAATGTACAACATAGATATTCCGGTGCTACCCCTGAAGACACTTATAGACCATCGTGGCCAGCGCAATTTGTTGCTGGCTAGCTAGATTTTTCCAGCCTAAAGTTTCGAATAGCTCGCTGGCATTAGCAGCGGCTCTATTTTGCAGTTTTTGTAGCTTATCATGTGACGTGATACCACAGTTTCCCCAGACTACATTGCAGTAGTCAAAGTGCAGTTGAAGTAAAGCTTGATAAATAGAACGCAATGTCGTCTGAGGGACAAGATGCCTTACAAGTTTGAGGGCTCCAATTCCAGATGCAAGTTTCTTTGTCAGCTTATCGACATGGGTACTCCAGTTAAGATTATTATCAATAAGCACTCCCAGTGATTTAGCAGTAGAAACCTGAGTGATAGGAGCACCATTAATCTCGGGAATTGGAGGATTTGTAAGAGTATACAACCTCTGCCTTGATCCAATCAGCATAAATTCGGTTTTTGTCATGTTTAGGGTAAGTTTGTTTGCTATCAACCAATTTTTAACATTTTCTAGATCATGGTTAAGACTTGATTCTATCATGTCTCCTGTATTGTCACCCGCATATGTTAGGTGGGTGTCATCTGCGTACATCCATGGCACACTATTCATTAAACAATTTGGCAGATCATTGCTATATAGCAAAAACAACAATGGACAAAAAATAGTCCCTTGAGGGACGACGCAACTTAGTGAACAACTTTTAGAAAGTGACCCATTAATCATAGTTAGTGCATAATGGACACTTTTCAGTGCGGTTTGTGGTGTTTTTCAGGCTTTTCAGTAGAACCCGAAGAGTCAAAACTCAACTCTAGTTTTATTAACTCTGAATACACACTAAAACGACTACAAAGGGGGGGGGTGGGGGTGAGTCCTTTTCTGATTGGCTGATGTCACAACACTACACGGTTGTCCAAATATGAGTTAAACCAGTTGTAAGAAATCCCTTGTATGCCGTAATTATTTAATTTAGATAAAAGGATCTCGTGATTGACCGTATCAAAAGCTTTTTTTTTTTAAGTCCAGGAAAACAACAGCGTTTATTTTTCCTCGCTCAGTCGAGTCGAGAGCGACATTTTCTTTCGTTCTTTGTTTTTGTTCATTTGTTTGTTTTTTCGCCTAGTATCACCTCGTCCTCTGTTCACGTGACTTATCACTTGACCTATCAGGGGTTGCAAGCCTGTTTGTAGCGGCTGGGTTGCCTGTGTGTGTGTGTGTGTTTTATTTTTTTTTATTTTTTTTTTGCGCGCCCTTTTTGGGGTCATGTGACACTCTTGCTTGGAAAGAACGAACGATTCACTCGAAGCTACGGCATCGATAGCTTTAGCCGAATTTGTGGCTTAATGTTTGTTAGCCAGGGCCATTTATTGTGCGGCCAGTCAACTTCAGTGAATTAGGTAAATTGGTCCTTACAGTAACTTCGATTCGTTAGCTTCTTTGATCGACGCGCCAAGTTGCCTTGGATTTGCGGATTTATTTATCGTTGACCGTCGTCTCTTCGATTAAGCTTGGTGAGAGTATTCTTTCTTCAAAACGTGGTGTCGTTCAGCGACCTTTGAAGTGTCATTCTTGCTTTGGAAAGTTGAACTTGCTGACACAACGTGCACTCTGTTCATTGACCGGAAATGTCCGTGAGCGGTAGTCAACAAGATGAAGTCGGGTCTGAGCCGCTCGATGAAGTTGGACTTTCGACGAAAACGTTATTTTGCGAGCCACAGGCCAATTCTACGGCAATGGAAACCGTTCGGCTCGACTCGGGCTACGCGACTAAATCAAATGGAGCGAAAGATGTTGTTTTGGAAGATAGCGTGGAGATTCCTGAGAAATTCGGGAATGGAACCGGAACCGCGGATACGGACGAGACTGTGATTGAGAAATCGAACGCGAAGGGCGTGTTTGTCGACGTTGAACTAGGCAAGGGAAGGAGGCAACTCAAGCTTACTGACAAGGGAAAGGCCTACCAACTCAGTCAAAACATTCGTAAACGAAAGGGACTCAAAAGAGAAATTCAAACTCAAATTGCCAATATTGGAACACTCATGGGATTGGACAGAAATTTGGAACTGGTAAGCGCTGAAGCTGTTAAACTTAATGAACGTTTCAAAGTGTTTGGTGACCTCCACGAAGAGATTCAAGAGCTCTTAACCGAAGAAGAGCAAGCATTGGACTGTCACGTTTATGATGATATGCAGCAGGAAGTAAGACATGTTTGTGACATTGTAAAGGGGTGGATGGTTGAGGCAGATCAGCGAATTAGACAAGACAAAGCTGAGAGAACTTCCACCAAATCGAGTGTCAAATCTAAGAGTTCTAAATCTTCACGTGTGTCAATTACCTCCTCTAGAGCAAAGGCACTTGAAGCTAAAGCCAAGCATGCAGAGTTGGAAGCGAGAATTGCACAACTTGATCTTGTTGAAGCTGCACGAAAGGAGGCAGAAAGAGTAAGGCTGACGGCAGAATGCGCTGCCGCTGCTGCCGTGAGTAAGGTGTATGAGGATGCGATTAAAGAAGATGATGAGCAATATTTAGGCTCTGATGACCCTGACAATGAATTTGAAAGTGCACAGAGCCCCAATCTAAAGAAGGAATTGCAAGACTGCAACTTTCAAGCAACCTTTTCCAAGGAAAGGGAACAGAACAAGCAATTAGCAGCTGCTGTAGACTTGAAGCAGTCAGTCGACCCTGCTAGGACACAGTTGCCAGGTACCCTAAATCCTGATGCTTCAGGATTCCCCTTACCGATTTCATCTTTGCAGCACGTTGTTAAAGGCAGTGACGGAGGTACAATGAATCACGTGACTACTGAAAGAGAGGATTGTACCCCTGTGGAGACTAAGCAAGAACCTCAGTCATCTTTCTGGGAAAAGATGGAGTTAAGAATGTCCCAACCACCACCTTCACCCGCTCCATTTGATGGTGATCCAGCCCAGTACCTGCGGTTTAGAGCAAACTTCAGAGATCAAGTTGAAAGTAAAACATCACTAAGTGACAGTGAGAAAATGAACTATTTAATGGCCTACACTACTGGAAGAGCGCAAAGGGTTATTGAGAATTATCAAGGACTTCAAAATGGCTGCCAACTCGCCTTGCAAGTTTTGAAGCAAAGGTTTGGCCAGAATGCCATGATTGTAGAAGCTCTTAAGTCGTCCGTCATCAACGGACCCAGGATTAAGGCTGGTGACAGTGGAGCCCTTCTAGCGCTATCAGATAAAATTCAGAACTGTTGCTGGGCAATGATTGAATTGCAATCAAGTGAGCTTAACTGCACAACCAACTTGAAGCAGATATATGACCGTCTACCAGATCATCTGCAAGGCAAATGGCGGAAGATTGCAAGGTCGTATCGTGATCAGACAGGTGGTGGAGAACCAACATTGAGGGAACTCAGCCACTTCATCAGTACAGAGTCGCTAACTGAGAGTGATCCAGTGTGTGGTAAACAAAGCAGCGTGGTTGTTAAGTCTAACAGTGATAGTCTCAAGAAATCAGCATTTCGCCAGAAAACAACAAGCAGTGCAAGAATTACCACTCTAACGACAGACATAAACGGACAAACTCAGGCCACCAAGAAATTCCCTTCTGAGAAAGAAGTTTGTAAGGTCTGCAAAGGATCACACAGGATCTCCAAGTGTTCTGTTTTTTTGGCTAAGAGTGTGGGTTGGCGGCGACGATTTGCCAGGTTTAACACACTTTGTTACCGATGCCTTTCCTCTTCTCATTTACAAAGAGAGTGTCCTGAAAAGAACGGATGTACGGAGAAGGACTGTGCTCACCCTTTAAGTCATCATTTGTTGTTACATCTACTGACACCAAACCAGACCGACAATGATAAAGGGAGTGTTGATCAGAGCTCTCCCCCAGGAACAGCCGTGACTGTACATGAAGCGACTATGGGAGATTGTGAAAGAGCCTTTGTACTCCTAAAGGTTGTCCCTCTACGTGTTGTTTCTGAGAATGGAACAGTTGTGAGCACTTATGGCTTATTGGACACAGCTGCTGTCAGTTCGATGATTACTTCCCACCTCGCAGCAAGATTGCAACTTCAAGGAGTCCCAGAGAAAGTGAGCATTAACACCGTAACTCATAGGAATCATGACTGTGAGCTGTCCAAGGTGAAATTCACGATCACGTCAACAAGTCAAGATGGTCCTTGTTTCCCTGTTCATCATGCTCTTAGAGTTGAAGGTTTGAATGTGTCTGATCGTTACTGCCCAAACCGTCTTGACCTGTCGGAATGGCCACACCTAAAGGATTTAGCACTGCCTAACATCCCTGTGGATTTGAACGAGGTATCTGTCCTGATTGGCCAAGATGTCCCACAGGCACATATTGTACTTGACTATTGTTGGGGGGACAATCCCCAGAGTGAGCCGTATGCAACAAGGACACCATTTGGATGGTGTGTAGCTGGTCCAACAAATCGGAAGGAGGACGACACCAAGCCGGTCGCGCTCTCAGTGTTTGAATTCAATTGGACAGAGGACGAGCCAGCTATGAAACTCCACCAGCAGGTAGAGAAGTTCTGGGAATCTGAGGCTTATGGTTTCGGAAATGCCGGTGACAGCTCCAACAGTATCGAAGATAAAACTGCACTAGAAATGTTGGAGAGTACCACCAGATTAAGAAATGGGAGATATGAAGTTGGCCTTTTGTGGCGGAACAAGAACTCTGGGCTACCAAATAACAGGCCACAAGCTGAAAGGAGATTAAAGCAACTCAAGAAACGGTTTCAGCGTGAACCGGCATTTGCCGACCAGTACAAAGCAGTGATGAGTGACTACATCGACAAGGGATACGCTGTTAAATTGTCCAAGGAAGAAGCAGTTTCGACTTCTAACCATACCTGGTATCTTCCTCACCATGGTGTGATTAACCCAAACAAGTCCAAGGTCAGAGTTGTTTATGATGCAGCTGCAGAGTGTGGTGGAACATCACTTAATAAGGAACTCTTGCAGGGTCCGCAACTGAACAATTCACTCGTAGGTGTGCTGTTCCGGTTTAGAAAGGATGAGGTAGCTGTTGCATCAGATATTGAAAGTATGTTCCACAGAGTGGCTTGCACTGAGGAGGACACAGATGCTCTCCGTTTCCTGTGGTGGAGTGAAAGCATGGATGAACCCCCAACTGACCACAAAATGACAGTGCACTTGTTTGGAAAGGCAGATTCTCCATGTATTGCTGCGTGGGCACTGAAGCGGACAGCCACTGACAACGTGACTGAATTTAGCAAGGAAGTGTGTGAAATAGTCACAAAGAATTTCTACGTGGATGATTGCCTGTTCTCAGTTCCTACTACTGAACGAGCCATAAGATCATCTCTTCAGTTGATGCGGTTACTACACAAAGGGAACTTTCGACTGACCAAGTTTGCCTCCAATGACAAGGGCGTTTTAGCCGCCATACCAGCTGAGGATAGAACTGTCAAGGACCTGGATTTGGATAATCTTCCCATTGAAAGAACACTCGGGCTGCAATGGGACACTGAGTCAGACAGCCTTGCAATGAAGGTGTCACTCTCACCAAAACAACTCAATGATGACACAAGACGAGGGTGCTTGTCTACACTAAGCTCCACATTTGACCCGCTTGGCTTAATTGGTCCTGTTTTGCTGCCAGCCAAGAGAGTCATGCAGAAGACTTGGCAGTTGAAGCTCCACTGGGATGAGCGATTACCCGAAGATTTGCTGAAAGGCTGGCAAAAATGGAAAGAGGATTTGGCACTACTCAGCCATGTCAGCATCCCTCGTTGCTATTTTTGTGGGGGCTGCTCCCTTGATGGGTCCTTCCAGCTGCACCACTTCAGCGATGCCTCTGAATACGGCTATGGAACCGTGTCTTATTTGAGAAAGGAGTCAAAGGATGGAACTGTGGAGTGTTCCTTTATCATGGCCAAGTGTCGCACCGCCCCCCTCCAGTACGTTTCTGTGCCAAGACTTGAGCTACAGGCTGCCACAATTTCAGCACGAGTTCATCGCTTAATCTTGAAAGAAATTGATTTGGAAATTTCTTCGTCTTTCTTCTGGACGGATTCTAAGGTCACATTGCAATACATCAGAAATGAGTCTCGCCGGTTCAAGACCTATGTTGCTAACAGGGTGTCTGAGATTCGGGATGTATCTACACCAAGTCAGTGGAGACACTGTCCGGGGACCCTTAATCCAGCGGACGATGCCTCTCGCGGTCTTGCCGCACATCAGCTTTTGAGTTCAGAAAGATGGTTTACTGGTCCTGCGTTTCTTCTGAGGCCTGAAGAAGAGTGGCCACCTGTGGCAGTTGATACCCTGTCAGAAGATGACCCTGAAATTAAGAATGAGAAGGCTATATTCATGCAGACAGAAGCAGACAAGTTGAAAGAGCTGCTCATGAGGTACTCGTCCTGGACAGTACTACAGCGAAAGATAGCCTGGCTGCTGAAGTTCAAAGCTTATCTGAAATGCCGAAAGGAGGGCATTGTCTCCGGTGCTGCGAAGTCCCTGACAATCCAAGACCTGGAGAATGCAACGATTGCCATAGTAAAGCTGGCGCAGAACCAAGTTTACTCAGAAGAGATCAAAGACTTGGAGAAGCGAGGGAATGTCAAACGCACAAGCAAATTAGTGAAGCTTCGGCCAGTATTGACCGATGGTGTGATCAGAGTAGGTGGCCGAATTTTGGAGGCTCCCATTGGGCTTGAGGCAAAGTTTCCGATGATTATTCCCCCGAAACACCCGGTGTCTCAGCTTCTGATTGCAGCCTTTCATCAGAAACTAGCCCATGCTGGTCAAAACCACATCCTAGCGCAATTGAGGGAGAAGTTCTGGATACCAAGGGGAAGGTCCGCTGTGCGTAAAGTTGTGCGATCATGTTTGACATGTAAGAAGCAAAGAGCAAGAAACATGGAGCAGATGATGGCCACCCTACCAGGATTCCGCACTACAGCGTATGAGCCTTGCTTCACCCACTCTGGAGTTGACTACTTTGGACCGTTGAATGTCAAGAGGGGGCGAGCTGTGGTCAAGAGATGGGGTGTCATTTTTACTTGCCTGAATTCCAGAGCAGTGCACCTGGAGCTAGCTTCTTCTCTGGAATCATCCTGTTTTATTAACGTCCTGAGAAGATTCATCAATAGAAGAGGTCCGCCGAAATTCATCCACTCAGACAATGGGACCAATTTTGTCGGCGCAGAAAGAGAGATCAGAGAATCCATCGAAAACTGGAACCAGAAACAAATTCAAGACAGTCTACTACAGAAGGGATGTCAATGGATCTTCCAACCGCCCAAGGCCTCACATGCCAGTGGAGTCTGGGAAAGGTTAATACGAAGCACCCGTGCAGCCTTGAAGGCCATTCTTGGAAAGAGCTTAGTGGACGAAGAGGTTGTAGCAACCGTTCTTACTGAAGTGGAATCGATTCTAAATTCCAGACCACTTTGCGCTGCCTCTGATGACCCAAATGATTGTGAACCCCTTACGCCAAATCACCTGTTACTGCAAAGAAAGGTCCATGCTTTGCCACCTGGATGCTTTGTAAAGGAGGATATTCTTTCCAGGAAAAGGTGGAAACAAACGCAGATTTTAGCTGATCATTTTTGGAAGCGGTGGTTGAAAGAATACATCCCATCTTTGCAGGAGAGACAGAAGTGGCAGAGACCCCGCCGAAATGCTCAAGTTGGTGACCTCGTGCTACTCGTTGATGGGTGCTTGCCGCGAAGCCAGTGGCGCATGGGTCGGGTGGTGAAAGTATTTCCAGGCAGAGATGGACTAGTCAGAACAGTGGAGGTCAAGGCTGGAGCATCAACGTCGTTAGTGAGACCCATACAGAAACTGTGCTTATTGGAGGAGTCAGGAAACCTCTATCGTTGAGACTCTGAGACACTGAGACACTTCTAAATTGGAACATTTTGTTGCATGAGTAGAGACATTGATATGAGTCATTGACATTGATTTTCACTAAGATTTATTTGTAACTCTTTGTTACAGGTAACCCATGCCTATTTGGTTGTTATACTGCACTTTGTTTCGCATGGGGCGGGGTGTAGCGGCTGGGTTGCCTGTGTGTGTGTGTTTTATTTATTTATTTTTATTTTTTTTTTGCGCGCCCTTTTTGGGGTCATGTGACACTCTTGCTTGGAACGAACGAACGATTCACTCGAAGCTACGGCATCGATAGCTTTAGCCGAATTTGTGGCTTAATGTTTGTTAGCCAGGGCCATTTATTCTGCGGCCAGTCAACTTCAGTGAATTAGGTAAATTGGTCCTTACACTGTTACCATCGCCTCTTATGGTTTGCCAGGGGAATAGTTCACGCAACTCCCCGCGGTGTATATCTGTTTCAGTTCTTTGTTGCAGGGGAATTAAGCAATCTTTCGGCTTCTTGGGATTCCGTTTTATCGGTTAACCCACCCCCCCGCCCCCCAGCCCCAAAAAACAAAGGTTATAAAACACTACCTCTCGTACATCTGCAAAGTACACCACCGGATACAATTGAGTGAAAAGTCAAAATAAATTCAGGCCTTTTGCATGTTGAGGCATAGCAATGAGAAAGTTGAGGGGGAAAAAGGATGCATCGAAATGACATAAGAAAGGAGGGAAAGCCAACTGCGAGGCGGCCTCGAAATACCCCGTCCAGAGAGAGAGAGAAATGAGAGGTAAGAAAGCATATCCCTCATACATGACTCTCTGTCATTCATGTTTGTTTTTTGTTTTGTTTTGTTTTGTTTTTTTTTTCAATCTATTTTTTGGTACGAGATCATGAAACTTGTTACTTGAGGCACGGATTCCGATTGGCCCGTCTTGTGGAATATGAATCGCGAGCTCGTGGGACTGAGGTTAAAGAAAGCCTCCACACGTGGGGCTAAATTTAAAAAATAGATTGAAAATAATTATCAGGCTGGGAGAGGGGTATGTTCTTTCACCTCATCCTCCCTTGGTACCCGCGACCGTTACGCCCTGATTTTGTAAATTCAATACGTTTTACAAGCAGAAAAATCGTTAGAGGGAAGAGAGAAGTGATCCTCCCACTCATCTAGACAATTGAAGCAATTGTCTCTTATAGACACCCGAAAAATTCAGGTTGCTCCAACGGGATTTGAACCCATGACTTCTGCGATGCTGGTGCAATGCTCTACCAACTGAGCTTTGAAGCCACTCAGTTGGGAGCAGGTCAGTTTGTTGGGCTCATTTGTTCCGGTGAAGGACTCAATGAATCAAATGAATGTATATTTGAAAATAGGTGGTATAGGGCGAACAACAGCCCTATATTCCTGTCACGGCGTTTTCAAAGACTGTGATTTAATTTTGGATTGAATTTCCCGCGAATGAGACTCCCGCAGGAGCCCGATGACCAATCACAAGAAACTAATTTGACGTCATAGTGTCACCAAACCGGAATCGTCTTTCTTTGCTTTTTGTTTGTTTGTTCGTTTATTTGTTTGTTTCTTTGTTTTGTTGTTGTTGTTGTTTTGTTTTGTTTTTTTTTTTTTTTTTTGTTTTTTTGCGGAAAAGGTAGTCTACATCAGTCTGCACAGGAGACCTGTAATGTTCGTTAATGGACTTACTATTTTAGTATGAATTCCTTAGTTCCTTAACTGCAACCATGTGACTATACCTCTGTTTTTATCATTGTAAATAGCTTTGACCAGACAGACTAATAAAGCAGTAGTGTGAAGTACGTCAATCGTCTTCACTGTGTACTTTATAGTAGTACACCGAACCCTAACACACAACAAGTCCGTGCCGCTAGGAGCCTCTCTATGCATTATGTCCTTGAGTCAACCTTTGCGTGTATCTATTTTTAGAACTAGCAGTAGCATTAGAATTAGCGGGAGACTCACATTTATATCAATTTGCACAATTTGCATACATGAATTGTTTATGCTATTTTTGTCTTCGTTTGCCAATAACTTTATTCTGATTGGCTACTTAGAACAGTGCGTGCAGAGCCGAAGAACTGGTGGTGTTGTAAAAGGGGAAAGATACGTGCAAAGGTTGACTCATAGGGCTTGTACTTGAGTAGGAGAGGCAAGGTCCTACTCATGGGCCCCTGGTCTGTAAAAATGCCATGACCCAGGCTTAGTATGAGAGTTGTTTGCTCTTAGTCCTGGTGTAGACTTCTTCAAAGTACGTTGACTCTCATCTCCAGCATTTTATAACTCGCTTTATTCTGCTTCCTTAATCGGCGGACCAAATCTATCGCTCAAGCGGTTAAAACTAAAACACGAAGAAACACAAAGCATTACAAAACGGACTACCGCGAAACAGAAACTCGACGGAAACACAACACTTACATTTGTTTGTTGCTGGTGGATTGACGTACAAATTCAGTGCGAGGAGCAAGTACTTGAAATTATTCAGCTCAGTGAAAGCGACTTTAAACAACTGCAAATACGGCGAAAACTGCTCCGAGAGCGAAAACGAAAGAAGGGGAAAAAAACTAAATAGTGACTCCATTGAGACCTTAAATACTAAAGAAAACGAATAAATTAAACACGAAATTCCTGACTAACACATAAGAAGAATACGACACTAATGATTAGGTGTTTAGATCTTAACACCTGGGTTCCTGCTAAATTGTCCAGTTAAGTGCGCGGATCACTTCTCTCTTTCATCTAAAACTTCTTCTGCTCGTAAAACGTATTGAATTTACAAAAATGAGGGGTGGTCCACAAGGGTAGTCCATTGGCTGGGTCCATGAAGGGGTCCATGGACCGGGTCCACAGGGATGGTCCATGGACCTGTGGTTTTCGTATGCGTCCTCATTTCCCGAACAGCGGCTTGTAGTCGATTGCCGCAGTTTTTGCTGTAGCATTTTCACTGCCTGTTCTGACTGTTGGGCCTGTACGGTCGCCTGTACGTTGTTTTTCCATGAGGCCGAGTCATGAGCGGAATTGTAAAAGTGATCGTAAGTTTGTTTCGAAAAGGTGAAGAAGCTAGTCGCAATCGAGCGCCACCGTAGCCGCGTTCCACTGGACATATCAAAACATAAAGGAGTCTTCGAGTTAAAAAAAATAATAATAATTGAAAAAAAACGAAAAAACGTGTAACGAAATTTTTAGAACTGAAGGACCAAGTCCGTCGGTACGGAATCGGCGGGTTCTCATTTGAAGCTATTTCGCCTGACAAAATCCTCTGCGGGTAAATGCGAGAACTTTGCTATAGTCACAGATGGACAGTGGCAACTTAAACTTCCAAATTTGATATCGGGTGAAGGCAGCAGTGAGCTCAACGGTAAGTGTAGAACGTTGTACAGTCGAACCTCTCCTTACGGACACCTCTCTAATACGGACACCTCTCTATAACGGACATTCCCCTTTGTCCCGAAAAAATTCTCACCCGTTTTCTAAAAAAAAACCTCTATATTACGGACCCTCTCTAATAAGGGCAACGGACACTAAATCTCGGCCCCAGAGAGCGAAGTCATATAAACTTAACCTCTTTATTACGGACACCCTGGTAATCCGGTGTTGACATATAGTTGACATATAGTGTGCACGAGTTTGTGATTACGCAAGCATGAACGTTTCATTCACTGATCTTCAACTGGAGTTTTGAAAATTGTACTTTTATTAGTACCTTTTTAGGTGAAGCATTGCGTTATACGTAGTTCCTTTGGTTTCAAATAACTGATTCGTATAAAGTATGTACTTTACGGACGGCTGGATTCTCTGTTAGGTCTAAACATTCTTCATTCTCAATCGACTAAACTGCATTTTTAACACCGGAATAAACTCAACTAAAGGAAAACAAAACGAAACGAAATGTGGACGTTCTACATCTCCATAGCGATTTTACATGTTGCTGTTCTTTCACAACAACCTTTTTGAACAGATGCTTATGGGAATATAACAGCTAAAAAAGAAACAGTTGTAACTAGCCAATGTCCGGGAGAGTCCCTGAAGGCACCAAACATAATTTTCTAACTTTTAACACTAGTTCATTAGGAGCTATTGCTCTTTTTGAATAACGTGTTACTTCTTTTGTCCATCTCCTGTCCAACCAGACACGTTTATGTCATTGTATACGCGAAATTATTGTCCTTGTTTGTTCGCACGGAATTCAAACAACAAAACAAAACAAAATATGTCTGAAAAAGCGACAGCGTTTTAAAGTTTCACCGGAAAATGCGTGGTTCCTTTTGCTGTTTTGTCATGCTTAGCAAATGCGCATGCGCCAACTCCGTGTATTACAAATTAGTACCAAAAAATATCCTTACCATATGGAAGACATGACAACTATAGTGGCAAATATATATCGCTCCAAATCATAGTATAAAGCAGAAGGAGTTGAGCTGCGAGTACGTAAGGGATCTGTCACGTATGGTCTAGGGGCCGACATTTCTCTCCCTCACTGCCTATCGGGGATAGGTATCAGAAAGTAGCGAGTATAAGCGATCCGCGGGCCGAAATCTCGGGGAGACTCGTCATGGTACACCGCTCAGGCTTAAATGTCCAGAGGTACCGCTACCGCTCCTGCATGTTTTTCTTTATGTATTTAGTATGCGCATGCGCAACTGGCCTTGTGTACCAATATGCCACGTGCGAGTAAATTAATGTGTGCCTTCAAATCAAGATTACTTCCAGTCCGTGATAGATCTATTGTTGAAAAGAAGAAAGAGCAGAAGAATAAGTCGTAATTAGGGTCTCTCCGTTGGGAGGACCACAAGTAGTTAATATTCCAGCTAGCAGTGATAGTTTTTGACAACATAACAAGTTCGCATTTTGTTTCTGTTCGTTCGTTCGTCGTATCATTGTGTAACCCCGTTAGTTGGTTGATGACAAAGAATTGGCTATCGCAGTTCTCTCGCGAAAGCCGTCCAGAAGAACATTACAGACTATTTTAAAGCTTGGATGATTAGAATGAATACAGGACATAAAGATTAAACAAATTACTCCAGTTACTGTTCGCTGCACTTTTTAACTACGGAAAGACGTTTTTCAGAACTGTACTTTTATTAAAACCTTTTTAGGTGAAGCATCTCGTTGTACGTAGTTCATTTAGTTTCAAATAACCGATTCGTATAAAGTATGTACTGTAACTGAGATGTACAAATCATTGTGTCTGAATAGTCAGTTTAGATACACTGGGCCTATTTTTCGGCACTGAACAGTTAAAACTGTCAGTGGAGTCTTAAAAATGATGCAATCTTGGTGACCTCTATAATACGGACACCTCTCTAATGCGGACACTTTGGTCTGTCCCTTTAGTGTTCGCTTTAGAGAGGTTCAACTGTATTTGTTTTTGGTCGTTTTCATGTGCAGCGGCGTTTGATGTATTCAGAGTTAAGATCAGGGCCCGGTTTTTCAGAAGCGCGTTAAACTAACCTCGGGTCAGGCTTAACCCAGAGTTTAAATTTCCTAACCTGGTCCGAGGTTGAAAATTCAAGGTATCTTATTTGACCTGGTCAGTACGAAACTCGTTACCAGGACTCCCGGGTGTTCTTTCCATGTGCTCTACAATACGACATGTTTTGTCCTTCGCGCGTAGTTCGGTCTTAAGTAACTAAAAGTAATCGAAAACCACAAAATCAAAATCAATATTCCCAGTCAAGAGAAAACAAATGATTAATCAAAAGAAATTATTTTTCTTGCTGATAATCCTCGAACGACGTACACGACAGCTTGGTTAGTTAACATCGGGCTACAAAGGTGAAATAAACGATCACATAATTTGCGTAAACAAACCAGACTTAAAGGACGTCCAACTGCAATCAAATAATGAATTATTTAAAATTGTACACTTTGTATACAGTTTAGACTGTGCGAATTACACAACGAATATGAATGATTAACTTGCAATTTTATTCACAAAGTGAGAGCCGACAGCCGACAAAGATCGATAATTTTAAATGACAACCGACAAAGTATTTAAATTTTAACTGACAACCGACATACGGACCCCTCCAGTAGGTGTCGTGACACCTACTGGGTGAAATCTTTAAAGAACACCATTCTCATCTACCGTCCAAAACGAACTCACTTTGCTGGTCGCACTTTCAACACAGTGCGCATGCGCACAGCACTGGCAGTAATGCGTTGATTGATTGAAGATATTGGTGATCTAATAAACAAATCTCGTATGGGTGCATGTGTGTGTGTGCTGGTCACTAAGCTGGAGTTATCTTATTGAGCTAAAGCAGGAGCCCATCACCTTGATCCCGCAAGGTGGGGGGGGGGGTACTTGAAGAATTTCTGGGTGGGGATGTGCCGCCGCTGGGACTCTGGAACCCTTAGCCTGTACCAGAGCTGGTTGATCTGACGTTTGCTACCCTACACTAGAGTAAACTCCCCAAATCACCCCTATCCTAGAGTAGCTGTTTTCCAGAAACTACTGAGGTCACTAGCACAGTCTAGCCAAAACAAAACCTTATACCACAAACGTTTCTCTCTCAAAATTTAAACTTTGCCGATTTGATGTTTTCATATTTTTGGGTGGCAATTCTAGATTCTCGGAAATTATGCGGTTATTGTTTACGTGAGTCACTGTGTTTTCATTGATTGAATTGTTGACATAAGATACGAATTACTTTACTTGTCAAGATCGGTACTCTCTCAAGTTTATCACCCTTTAATGAACAAAAGAAGAGACAATGCACACACATTCCGTTTTTAGTTTTTGATGAGGTTATCGTACTAAAGACATGGGTGAGAAACTCGGTGATTTCAATTGAATTAAAGAAAAAGTAGAATATTCAAGTGTGGGTGGTGAGCTATTTCCAAAAAGATAAAATCTTCAACTTGACCAATTGGTCAGTTTCGTGAAAAATGATACCCTATTCTAGACCCAAACGCTCTGATTCATATACTCATATACCCTTTTTCAAGTATACCCCTTTTCAAGTGCATATATGAAACAATTGCTGAAATTGTTCAGAAAGTTTGAGGTCACTTCTTCAATCATTATAATGTGATGAGCCTACAAGATAACAAGTCAGCGGTTCCATGCACCGAAAACAACATGGCGGAGGCGAGGCGCCGAAATGAGTGTGACCTAAAAATGGAGACCAAAGAGAAGACAGCAAAGCAAATTAATGTTTCCAACGTTCACCATGTCATCTCCTCCTTCTATTCAAGCTTTTTTTATTTGCTGAGGTACATTAGTCACGTACGGAAGGATGAAATGAAACTCCTTCAAGACGGCGATTCTGCGGAATACAGGCAATTTCTCAAGACAACTATCGTCGCAGTCCCTCGAGATCAGTCAGCTACGCCACCATTTAAGCCCAGCCACACTCAGTGGTTTACGTTAAAGGAGATTATCAACAGAGTAATCGAACATTTTTGCCGTTCAAACAAATCGAATGTTCTTGGCTTCGGTTTCGAGGCTTTGAGTTCTAACGAGAAAATTGGACATGGACCAGTGGCTGGGACTCATGGAATACAAAACAGTTATCCGAACACTGTAGTGAGCTACTTGAGATCATCAAAAGCGTGGCAGTTGCTTCACGAGCGGATAGGAGATGATTTGATGATTCATCTGCTACAGAATCTAGCAGTATTTGTCAAGGGGGCTTCAAAATGTTACTTTCAAGTAGCAGGCTTTCCTATGAGCCGTTTAACTCCATTAACAGGTAAAGATTTACCAGAGAAACCTAGAATTCTTAGCAACAAGGAAAGTAAACAGCCAGGAAATGGTGGAGGTGGCTCTATCGTGAAAAGGAAAACTCGCAGAGGAGGGAAGCGAGTAAGGAAATCGTGCAACAATTTCTCAATTCAGAAGGAGAAACTGGTGATGTCTTTTGTTGGTGTTGGTGATACAAGTGCTGGATATGAATGTGTCCAAAAACATGAATTGCTCATTGAAGCATTCAACAATGTTGACTCTTCTACAAGTTGTACTGAATTAGGTGATGCAGATTGTCGCAAGCGAAAAGCAAGTAGCAGTGTTTATGGTGCACAGGAAGAACCAAGTGTTAAGAAAATGAGAATGTCTTCCAGTGATGTTGAAGTGTCTCCTTGTTTATTTCCAGTAGAAACCGGTGAAAACCCTTCAAACTCTCCGTCCAGTAGGATTACCATCTCTGATCAGGATCAGAGAAAAGAAGTCCTGTCTCCAAAAAATGTGGCACAAGAATCCCCATTACTCTTTGCTCAAGAGGAATCACCTTTTCCATGTGGTCTGAATCAGATAAACAGCATTGGCAACAAAAATGATGCATCTGTTGAAAATGCCGAGTTGATTGCTTTAAGGAAGAGTTCTGATGTGACAAGGGATGGACTTCACAAAGGCCAAGATGAAAGAGTGGCTGTTTTGAAGAGAAGGCTCTTTTCTGATGTTGGTGACAAAGAAAAAAGGTCTAAGAAGGAATTGAAGAGAAGAAAACCGTGGGAGTATCTTTTGAGGTTCGTTGCTCAGTCACGTGAAAGACGGTCTGTAACAGCAGAAAGACCTGTGCAAAGGCTCAAAGTGAAAAGCCAAAGACAGATAAATGAGAGAATCAAGGATCACAAAACGAAAGCCCAAGCAGCATTGAAGAAAAGAAACCAAGGAATCCTCCTAAATGGAATTTATTTGCCTCGTTCAAGGCTGTTCTATGCATCAAATCTCTCTCAGTCGTTTCCAAAGGAACACATCATGGAGACTACACCAGTGAGTATGTCTGGAGCACGTCAACTGGTTCATCATATTTTCATAAAAGGAATGTGTGTGATAAGTGCTAGCGAAAAGGGGGGAGTTAGGAAACCAATACCAAATGTCAGGAATGCAGCAGGAGCCACAAGTAGTGAAAAACAGCCCCAAGGTAAGAAAGGGAAGCCATTGCGTCTTCCAAAGAGACTTAAAGGATTGCAAACAATGTTTGTGAAATTTTTGGCAAATCATAAAAAGTGTCCCTTTAGGACTTTGTTGAGGTGTCACTGTTTCTATGCTCTAAGCGGGAAAAGGGCAAGAAAGGAAGCAAGATGCATGAAGTTAAGGAAGAGTGGAAAGAAGAAGAGAGCTCTGGCAAGACGTATTTCTATTTTTGATAAGGAAAGAGTTTGGCAGAAATGTCCCTGGAGAAAAGACCAGTGCAAAGTGTCTAAACCTGCATTTCGTAACAAACAAATCAAAGTTGATGTCACCATGTATCAGTGTGCTGTTAGCTGCTACACCAAGCAAAGCCAGGTGAGTATTTGTAGATACACTATACAAGTGAAAAGTGTTTCTATTGCAGGTACATACAGAGTCCAGTCTCTGGATAAACCAGTATCCTGCTTATGTATGAGTTCCATTTTGTCATGTGCTGTGATACATTGCCAGTTGGAGAGTGTGGTTTCTTGTTGATTTTGATTGCTGTAGCATTATGCATTGTATTTCATTGCCTTATTAAAGGCCAGGCATGTCTCTCTCAAGAAGCCCCAAAACCAAATAGACTACTTTGGGTACCAAGAATAGATTCCCTCAGTACAGTATACAGGGCTTGTACAGGTCCTGGAAAACCTGGAAAGTCATAGAAATGTAAAATTTCAAAATCCAGGCCTGGAAAACCTGGAAATCATGTGTTGGTCCTTGAAATTCATGGAAAATTAGACTTTTCCAAGGACAGTGAATGATTTTCTTTTAATTTTCTTTGCTCACATTTTTCAAGTTTTTGCGGGCAACAAATAAACGTGAAAAATATTGCAAAATCGTACCTGTTGTTAACCCCAAATGTTTTTCAAGCTATTCCTGGTCCTGTATTTTTGTAAATATGGTCCTGGAAAAGTAATGGAATTTTGATGGTCCAGTAGTGTATGAACCCTGAGTATATAAAAAAATGAGGACATTTCTGGCCTGGGCATGTGATCTTTTTCCAAGTTTCTTATCATTAATATTCCTTTAGTACATTTCTCATTGCTCTATTTCATACAATCATGTACACTGTATCTTAAAGACAGCTTAAAAATGCCAGCTTTTTGGTAGATCATACTAAATTCCAAAGGGCTTTTGGAGCACGTAATGTTCTTGGAACTTTTGAATAATGTTAATCCAGGCCTTTAGTGAACCATAACAAGGAAATGGAAATACTTGGAAATCTAGCTGGTGGACTTACTTAATAGAACTGACTTATTGCAGGTTGTGCGATTCTTGGAGTGCATCTGCCATAAAGTTGTTCCAGAGCACCTCTGGGGATCTTCTCAAAACAAACAAACATTTCTACAAAATCTTGCCAGGTTTGTGAAACTTCACAAAGGAGAGAAGTTTTCCTTGGGCCAGTTGATGTCAGGAATCAAGGTTTCAAGCTGCAAGTGGCTGAGGTTAAAAGAAGACAAAGGCAAAAGTGTTCAACTATCCGATTCCCTGAAGCAACAGCAGCTTCTAGCTCAGTTTATCTGGTGGCTTGTTACTCAGTACCTCATGCCCCTTCTCAAGAGCTTCTTTTACATTACAGAGAGTGGCATGCATCGCCAAAAAATATTTTACTACAGAAAGCCAGTCTGGGCAAAAATCCAACAGTTTGGTGTCAACACGTTTTGTGGGGAGTTTTTCAAGCCACTCAGAACCAAAGAGGCTGAAAACATTCTTCAAAGCAAATCATCCTTGGGTTTCTCTCCACTAAGGTTTGTGCCAGCTTGATGGTACTAACTTACAAACAAAAAACAAACGAACACACAGATTGACTTGTCTGGCTGAGTGACTAATTGACACACTGACAGACTGACTGT
This sequence comes from Astreopora myriophthalma, assembly GCA_014634185.1. Taxonomy (NCBI): domain Eukaryota; kingdom Metazoa; phylum Cnidaria; class Anthozoa; order Scleractinia; family Acroporidae; genus Astreopora; species Astreopora myriophthalma. The sequence continues at coordinate 754,615 of BLFK01000601.1, read as the reverse complement.
CTGACAGACTGCCAGCCTGCCTGACTGACTGACTGACTGATTGATTGATTGATTGATTGATTGAATAAATAAATTAATTAATCATCCACTCACTCACTCACTCACTCTCTCATTCACTCTCTCACTCACTGACAGCCAGAGTGACTGACTGACTTACATAGACAGACAGACAGACGGATTAAGAAGGGTACTTTTTCACCCCTTAGCCCTACGCGGTTTCCACTTTGGTGAAACCCCTTAGGTGAGGAAAATCGAGTGGCCTTAGAGTAAAACGGGAAAGGACTAAGGACCAAACAACCTACAAATCTTGGTAATTGACATTTGCCAACTTCACGTACTAATTATTATTATTATTATTATTATTATTATTGTTATAAAATAAGCTCAATTCTCCCGTGTTTTTATTGGTTCTCACTTATGATCTATTAGAGGACATACTCATATATCACGTCATCGTTTTATTACAGTAAACAAAAGCATGTATAGGCGATAGTGTGTCGCTGATGTTCTTACCACATTTTGACATCTTCAGTGATCTATTACTGAACAGAGGCAGGACAACATGAAACCTACTTCTTTTATATAATACAGGGACAAAACGATAGCGTCATCTAGGGGTGTCATGTCTAATTGATCGTAAGTGAGAACCAATAAAAACGCGTAGAATTGAGTTTATTATATAGAACTGAACAGACGCACGGCAACATTGAATCTATTTGTTAATTAGCTATCACAGTGCTTGCTTGCTTACATGCTGTTCTCTTACGTTAGAACAGTCTTAAATTCAAAATGGCCGTTTTATTCACACTTTGTGGGGCGTGCGCCCACGACACAACAAAGTCAAGCACAGCGGCAACTGCCAAGAGGGCAAACGTAAACGAGAAATTATTTCTTTAATACATGCTTTTAGGCTCAATGGCCAGCTTTCTTTCTCTCAGGTTTATCCCAAAGAATTCGTCAGTTCGTCCCATCACCAATATGAAACATTGCCGGAAAACAAGGGAACCCATCGGCTCTCAGAAGCAGCAGTCTATCAACAGGAAACTACAAAATCTGTTTGAAGTTCTCAAATTCGAGAAGGAGCGCAACCCCAAGACCCTGGGCGCCACCTTGTTTGGCAGCGATGATCTCTACCAAGTATTGAAGCCTTTTGCCGAGCGAGTTCGCAAATCTTCAGATGTAACATCGCTGTACTTTGTGCACGTCGACGTGAGCCATTGTTATGAATCTATTCCTCATCAAAAGCTTTTTGACATCATGAAGGAAGTCCTTGAGGAGGAAGAGTATTTAATTCGACGCTTTTCCTTGCTGAAGATGTCAGAAGGAAAGGTGTACAGGTAAATACCGGATGTGCAGTACGTCTCTCTTCCTATGTCCGTTTTAGCCTAGTTGTCCTCTTCAGGAGCCCCTAACCGGGAGCGTACAACTTCCATACTGGGGCTACGTTACGGCGTTTTTACAGACCAAGCAGACCCTAAGCTCACTCAAGGGTCAAGACAAGTCTTTCGGACAAAAAATTTGAAGCAATCCAAAATCAAACAGAGTTCTTAACTTCACGCCGACTTAATCTCTTTATCGCGTAAGGCAAAATTACTGAACGGTGATCGGCTAAGACCAAGGGCGTTGTCGGTAATCAAGAGGACATGATTACTTGCTATTGACTGGCTATCGTAATTCAGTTGAAATAATAATAATAATCATCATCATCATCATCGTCATCATCTGGTGGTGATAACAATGATAATGATTGTTTCGTCCTCCGGCGCAATTGACCCTAAGTACGCGTGCCTAATATGTAACAAACGTTAATTGCTGCTAATTACTAATTAATTGACGTAGAAGTTATGTTAAGGTGGATGGTACCAGTTTTCCAGACGTGGGAAGTCTGGTGACGACCGCGCACGTCACGCGCGAGATTGTCCGCGAGAAAAACAAAACAAATATGGCGGCGCGAAGATTATTACATACAAGGTTGTTTTTTTGCTGTCTATCCGAGATTGGATCAAAACGAAAGATGTCCTTTGGGCGTCAGTTGTTAAACAATTCAGTTTGCGTTAGAAAAACACTTTCTGTAACTCAATGCCTGAAATTCAAGGCTAAAGTTTCCATCAGTGTTGCGATCAATCCTGTCGGCGATCGCGATCGTAACAATTTGAAAACTACAGTGGCAAATTCTGCCAAATCCTTGTACCGTAGTTTATCTCGTTTTGTGTACTTCACCGGACTTGTAGCTTTCTATACTTACTACTCGTCCTTCGCCGCTCGCGTAGAAGACAGCGACGACGAAAAAGAAAATAATGAAGAGTGTCGACGTCGTCACAAAGGTTGCTTTGCTGCCAAAAGGCGAGTTTCACAACTTGAAAATCTCGCAAAAGCAAGACAAGCGAGAACAATAAAAAATGACCAAACTGAAAACTATCTGAAAACTTAATGAAAGCGACGAAAACTAAATCCATGGCTCAGAACATCGCTGGTAGTGGTCTCTCCTGCAATGACCTTCGTAACCTTTACACAACCTCCGGTAAAAGGGGCATAGTCGCCATTCTGTTTAATCCACCTTCCATTTCATCGTCGAAGACACCACGAGTCACACGAACAAGAAGAATACTTGCTGCTATCATCAAGCACTTCGATCAAAACAACAACCGCGAAGAATAAGAGCAAAAACTCGCTAAAACGTTTCCGTAATGGATATCCAGTGTAAGTTTGCAATCTCATGCGTTGTTTCTACAGGGTCTGTGTGATACGCGATTTAAGCTGACAAGTGTTCTGCAAGTCTTAAAAATTATGTAGTCAATTTCGAACCTTTCGTTTGACAGCTTCGGTTTGTCGACAAAACATGGCAAACCAGACGAAACGTGAGGAAATCCTTAAAAGTGATAACTAAATCCACGACAGTGTCTGTGAAGTGAAGACTTTGCGCAGCACTTGTGTCGAAGACAAACCGACGATAAGTGCGCGCGCGTACTTGGGCGCATAGGTCAGCAGTAGTCAAAAGGGAGCATGAGTAAATGCCAATCATATAAAGTACGCGGTAAAGCGCGTGGAAATTGTTGAACTCGCGAAGGCTTTTGCAAGAGAACAAGCCCGGTGACCCTGTATTTTTATTGTTGGGATGTTTTCTCCTCATTGAAAGGAGACATCAGGTGAAATTTTAAAATCTTCTACGAAAGGAATTTTTCATTACTAATAAACTGCCGTTTTTAACGTTTATAGAAAATCCGCTTCGTGGGAATTTTTTTAAATGATCATGTGGTTTCATTTTCAAATGACAAAGAAACTAACGTGAAAAAAACTGGGGGTCACCAGGTTAGTTTTCAAGTTATAAGTGTCGGAAGCTCAAAAGTAGGTCTGAACAATCATCAAGTATCGTTGCCATGGTAACAATTGATGACAAAATAATTGTCGTTTTTGGACGAGAACAAAATTTGCAGTCGAATCATACACAAATTTTGTTATGATGTTGGCTTGATTTTTTGTTCGTTCCTTTCAAAGTTTACATAGTCAAAAAACCTGAAAACTGGTACCATCCACGTTAATCAACAAGTGAAGGCCATCGGATTTCGAACAATTCTGTGTTGAGCGCAGTTCTGTACTTTTATCACTTTGTTGCTTCCTCAGCTATGCTTCTACTACACACGTGGAATTAAAGTTTGGCTCTATTGGCCTAAACTGACCATAGATCGTTTTCACTCACGTGACCAGCGACCATACTGATTTACTGAAACAAAAGAAAATATTTGCATAAAAATGGAGTTCAATTCCCCGAGGATTATTTTGGGACACCAAAATGGCCGCCGTTTCTTTGTTTACGTACACCAATATGGCCACCGTGACGTCTCAGCACTGCGCTCTCCCTGCCTTAGCGTCCCTCGCAGACGCTCTTTTGGCTCGTCACGCAATCTTTCGCGCGACGAGCCAGAAGAGCGTCTGCGAAGGAGGCTATTCCTGCTCCCATATCCATTTTGTTTGGTCGTTTTTCTTTTGTACCCGGACAGTTTCACTCAGATTCGGATTAACTTCGACTAATCACTAAGGCTTGAAAACATCAGTTTTTAAGTCGTTTTTCTTTTTTTAGTTCTTCACTCCCTAACGACACTATGGTTATTTAGAAAGTCACGGTTGGTTATGCTTTTCAGTTCTCTAACTGAGCAAGAAAATCATCTGAAGAAACTACCGCATTCACACTTGATGTCCATTCTATAGCGGGGTTTTGAATTGAGTGTCGCTAAACTGACGCCAACACGTCAGATGCAATCAATCAAATTAGCCAATCATAATTATTGAAAACCAAATCCACAGAGCTAGCACAAAGCGCGGGAAAACGCGTGCGAGTAAGTGACAATTGGTTTAGTTTTTGTCTCTGATTGGCTGTGAATGTGGCGCGGGATTTTTCAGCCAATCATTACGCGTAGTAATGCAAAACCCAAGCAAATGCGAAAGTACTTTTCACAGTCAATTGAAAACCGCTCAATGACGAGTTCATTGTTGCAATTCCCAAATTATCTCCTCTGCCTCTTACGCACCAAACCTTCAATTGAATATTCAGTTGTCCCAACCATTTATGTAAGTGAAGATGCCTTCTACTACTTTAGGGAATTTCACAAACATGCCAGCACAGCAGACGACTGCCGCTCGTTTCCAGATTTCTTGCGGTCCCTGGTTGCAGCGTGGAGACTAAAGCAAGTAATAGCAGTGGATCTGGTTTGGTACTTGACTGAAGACAAGGACAAACTGATCGATCTGCTCAAGGAACACATCTTCAACAACATAGTGAGGATTGGGAACAAGTATTATCAGCAAATCAGGGGTAAGTTGAACATTAAAGACTTTTGTTGACGCCCCTAGTACTATAAAAGCTGCCATGTTCAATAAAGGCTGGTTTTCCAAAAGGATAACTTATATTATACATGTTTAAGTCCAAAAGAACATGCTTATCAAATATTCTGAGTATTTCGTTTCCAGAGTAATCCCAAAAGAGTGTGCCCTTGGCCTGGCATAATTAGGGCGGGGGTGGCGGGTGGGTGAGTCTGGAGGCCAGTACTAGCAACAGAACTTCCTTTATTCGCAGCTTGTACATACAAGATGGCTGACTACAACAACTTGTCTCTTACGTACAATGTTACGGATAACCGTTGACCAACATCTCCCTCTTTGGGGAAAAAATAAATAAAAGAAAAGAAAACCTAGGGGTATGCTATTCTACATTCAAGGAACAATACAATAACAGAACTGCAAGTGAATTGTTCAGTGTCCCTCAGGGGATGCTCAGGAAAGGAAAAAAAACAGAGCAAACAAAAACAAAAACAACAACAACAAAAAAAAATGGCCCGCTAAGCTGGGCGATTCTTGAAAGCATAACCTTGAAATTACTCCAAAACTCCAGTCTGCCGCAGTGTCCCGTTTCTTTACACACTGTCTCTGTTCAAACTTGGTCGAGTCGTTCGAAAAAACAACCCCAGGAGTTTCGAATGATATACGGATCGCGCCATTATTTCAGTGGCCTTTCGGGCCGAGAGGTTTCCGGGACCTGCCAGGAACGGGACCCAGGCGTGCGTTTCTCGAAGGCTCGAAATTTTTTTTCGGGTGTATTTCTGGTCAGTGCCAGAATTTCGCCTGCATATCTTAGAAAGAAACATGTTTTTAGTCAATTATTCTGCTTATTCATTTCTTGAAAGCATGTGGAAAGCAGACCAGATTTTTGGATAAACGGATTGCTGTTTTACAAATGGCTTTTGGGGGACTTTCGGCAAACGGCCCCCAGATGGGCGTTTCTCAAAAGCCCCGAAAACTGTACGGGCCTAAATTGTAAAACTACGAGCTTATTGTAAAACGGTTTTTCAAGATAAGAAGTGGTAAGGTTACAATAAGGTTCCATGAATATACACGTCTTTGTTTTTAAAGGCCCAGTATCACCCTAGGTGCATTTCGCGCCGAGATCAACAAAACCAGTTAGTAAAAAATTACCTGATCTGGGAAAAGAAAAAGAGACAATCCGGAACAAGCTTGTCATTTCAAAACAAAATAAACGACTGCAAGGCGTTAAGAGTGATACTGGGCGTCTAAGGTACGAAGGGAAATGTGGCAACCGAAATCGACCCGAGAAATCTTGGAGTATAAAAGTTAGTTGGTACCAGTGAAGCACTGCTATGAACTCATATCCCTCCGGGAGCGCAGTAGTGGCGATAAATGGTAATGCTCTTTGTTGCGTCATGCAAAATAAGTCCGGACGGTTCGGCATGTACATCAATTCTTCGTTTTCCTTTTCTCTGTTTATTTAGGGATTGCACAGGGATCCGTCCTGTCCACAATGCTTTGCGGCTATTTCTACGGTGACATGGAGAGAACTCAGTTTGTTGACGTAACTAAGGACCCAGACTCTCTCCTACTAAGATGGGTCGACGACTTTTTGCTCATCACCCCCAAGAAGAGCTTAGCTGTCAAGTTTCTGAACGCCATGCATGCCGGCATACCCGAGTATGGCTGTTGTATCAATCGCGATAAAACACTTACTAACTTTGATGTTGTCGCGGCTGATGGGAAAATGGTGAAGCGGATTGCGCCAAACGACAGATTTCCGTGGTGCGGCTATCTTCTGGATACGGTGACGCTTGAAGTTCGCAGTGACTTCTCCCGTTACCAGGGTAAGTGGAACGAACATTGCGGTGAAGTGCTGCTGCTTCTTTGTGATCTTCCGAACATAGGCTGACTGTGAGAGCATTCGTTTGGGATTAATCCGAATTCTAACATAGCAAGAAAAATCAATTCAGTACACGCAAGTAAACCCGACTTGTTTCTTGCTTTGCAGAAAATACACTGCCTGTGTTCTAATACAATACGCCTATTCGTCTAGCTATGCGTATATCGAGCCATGATACACCAGAAAAGAAGATTCCGTGCCAAAATATATCTTTATTCCGGAATAACCCCAAAGGAGCGCACCAATAGGCTATGAATAGTTCTCCCTTTTTTCTTTTTTTTTTTCTAGTATTACAAATGAATACAATACAATACAATACTTTATTGACAACTCCCCATAGGTGTTTTTCAGTGACAATTTACAATGATATTGATAATAATAATAGTAATAATAATAATAATAATAATAATTGTATTGATAATAATTGTAATAATAATAATAATGATAATAAGTAATATAAGTAATTAAAAGCTAGCTAAAAAATGGTGACGAAATAGCTCATCGTAAAAAGTCTCTTAAAAGATGCTTTCTTAAATTGCGCTTAAAATTATTTAAACATTGGCTAACCTTGATTTCAGGTGGTAAATTATTCCACGTATTAACAATTCTCAAATGAAGCTATGATCCTCGTAGTTATGGACGCAATTTTAGCAATTGCGTAGAGAAGCCTGAAAAAATTCAGGACTTCAACGGGGTTTGAACCCGTGGCCTCGCGATGCGCTGCCCTGTTTTAGTTGTAAAGAATGGAATATTCAATTTTTGCGAAGTTCTAGTCACCCGCCCACTTATGTTACTTCTAAAAATAAATTTCTGGCCTAAATACTCTGGGGCCATGCCCGTCATGCACTTAAATGCCATAACAGCATCTCTAAGTCATAAATTGGTTTTTACTAGGAGCCACCTTAGACTCTTTAACACTGCAGTCACGTGATCGTGTTTCTTAGTATTGCTAACTATGCGGACAGCGAAATTTTAAACACTTTGCAACTTCCTAATATTTGTATCGGTAGTATTTGACCAAACCGAGGTACAGTAGTGCAATTTACTAAAAGCTAAAGCGTTTGTGATTGTTATTCGTAAATCTTCCTTAAAAACATGTTTTACACGACTTATCTGTGCTAATGCTGACATGAAAGAAGAAGCAGTGTTTACAACGTGATTATTTAAGGTCAAGTTTTTGTCGAAGGTCACACCAAGGTCCTTAACAAACTGAGTTGGTACGAGTTCTTTACCTAAAAGCGACAGATGGAATTCAGGAAGTCTTTCTGTCCTTTGTCTGCTTCCATATATGATTAATTTGGTCTTCGGGCTTATTAACAAACGGTTATCAAAACACCAGTTGCGAAAACTTAAAAGATCTTCATTCATAGCAGAAACGGTGTTCTTGCAATCATGTACACCAAACGACATGTACTATTTAGTATCATCAGTGCAGAGGCTTCATGCTTCCGTTTTCAACACTTGAGGTGGAACCGAAAAGCCCCGGAGCTTTCGTTAAACGCACACCCGGATAGTCAAGGGGATAATACTTCGGCAAACCCTCTCGCAGGAGTCAATTTTCGCGCTGTCTTGAGTTTCACCCAATGAAGCATACCCAAGGAAAACAAGGGACGTTTTTTGCGGTATTCGAACTCGTAATTTTAAGATTTTCCGCCTCATGAAAGTGCACTTTATTCTATGCTAAACTCGGTAAAAATGTATCAATCGCCTTTCTCTCGGATACATTGGGAGCACGCTAGAATGCACTGGCACGGTTCAAATCCCTTCCGTGAGCCCGCTTGACCGGGCGGGGGTGGTTTCTAAGATCTTTCCTTCGTAGTCTACTGGTACGTAAGATCTTTGTTCTGGCCATTGTGTATGTGATCTCATGGTTGGGTGGGTAATTGCTCGGAGATCGCAGCTAATCTGAGGGTGAATAAAGCTATGTTCATGTCATGTTTCCTAAATCCTTTGTAAAAGTTTCTATGATGTGAAGTAAATATGAAATATTTCATATGTGAACTGCGGTTGTAGATGAAAGTGAAGAATGATCATCGCAGTTAATTTTCCAATTTAAGCAATTGGAAAGGAGAAGCCTGAAAAAATCAGGGCTTCAACG
>BLFK01000601.1:740787-742856 GCA_014634185.1 Astreopora myriophthalma | reverse complement strand
AACGTTAGACAGAAGAACACTGTTTCAACAGTCAATAGATGCTTTTGTTTTCTATTTATTAACATTTTAGTGATTATACTTATCTTTCAAACTGGTACCCCACAAGCACAAAACACGTATCACTTACTTTCACCGTAGCGTATCAGCAAACTGCGTTTTCCTCTCGGAAATAGCACAACCATGCGACTGACTAGTGATTGGCTGAGGCCAGCACAAAGCCCATTAACGATTATCACACCATATATGGCAAAGATTGACAGCGTGAAGCCAGCTACCACAAAGGAAGGAAACAGCCATCAAAACGAGGCAGATCGGGACGATGGGGAGGAATGGGACCCAGGGTTTTTTACCGCAGAATATTAGCAACAGGGAGGCAAGAAATGGGACATAATAGCGAATACCTGCGGCGATAAAAACGATAACATGTGTCGTAAAATGGTTTCACACAATACTAATTTTATAACTTGTAATTCGGGTGTAGTTTATTTGTGGTTTGAGGCTTTGACGACGAATACTATAGATATTAAATAGGCCTCAATCGTTAGTTTGCCCTGCCAGCTAATTCTGAAGCATGCTAATGCAAAAAAAGCTATAGAGAAAAAAAGTTAAAAGGTGTTGAATGATTTGATTTTTTATGCCTTCATTCGTTGCACAATATTCAATACTCTGTATGCTAAATTTATGACCCTCAATAGAAATGCTGACCAATAGTTCAGATTATATGTAGAAAAAGGTCAGTGCCTTATCGAATTAAAGTGATGACTATCTCATTATTGATGTTTTGGGCTGCGTCATAAAATATATTAAAGTGGGCTTTACAAAGAGTTTGATTAAACAACAAATAAATGGTAATAATGACAAAAGGCTTAGCCGTCACTCAAAGAAAACTCTTTTTTACAATTATTTAAACAAAATGAAGAAAGAAAGATGATCTGCTTTGTCTTTTGGATCACTTTACATGTCGATATTATCTTACGATATTAAATGTTGTCGAATTCGGTTGTTTGTACGGACAGCAGGTGTTCAGCCGTCTCTTTTCAAACTGCTTTTTCACGAAAAATATTGGAGAAATAAAAAGACCCAAGTATTGCCCCCTGTAAGGGAAATTTTTATTTAAATCAGATCAACAATAGTTGCTCTGCTTGTTTGAAGGGTGAAAGAGTTAATGCACATTTCCTCTCAATGCTTTGAAAGTTTCGAATCGACAGTTGAATTTGTTGGCCTCGTTCCTTCAGTTGCGAGCATTACGGGGCGAAACAAATTTTTGACCTGTTAAATAACAGATTTCCAGGGAGAAAAATATGAAGGAAAGAAAAACTGCCTTAGCAGTGGTGTACAAAATTAATAGTGCTATAAATGATTCTTAATCCACCTACCTATTTCGGACAAACTCTGCTTTCCCAAGATTGGAAGGAAAAACGCAATGCTTATGTAGAAAGCGTTCACTGCCAATACGGGCACCGCACCAACGAAGAACAAGTAAAGTTTTTGCATTGTAGAGAAATGAACATATATCGGCAGTCTCTTGTGTGGAGCCAGAGAAATCCGCGAAATCGTGTCCTTAAATGAGTCTCTCATAATTAAGTCATCGGAGCTCAAATTCAAATGAGAGGGAAGTTCTGAAACGTGTGTTGAACTCTCAGAAGTCCCGCTTCCGAAACTTTCCTCGACACAGACTTGTTGTGAGGGTTTCGCGGGCAGTTCAGGTTCTGATTCTTCAGTCGAAATGTATTTGATTTCAGCTCCGTCGAAGAGAATATAGCCAGTGTTTAACTTTCGAGGATGGCTTGCCTTCGTCGAATCAGTGGCTCGCCTCGATGATTTCTGAAAGGTCACAGTATTTCGTCGCTCCATCTTCTCGACTTTATTTTGTAACCTCTCGTCAAATTGCATGTCCCCAGTGTCAGTCGTCTCGTGGCATCGTATGCTCTCGTCTAGACTGTTCAACGCGTCTAATTCCACATGTGTCAGCGAGATAAAAGATAATTTCTTAAAATCTTTGTCGTAAGACTCAGTGTTTGTGTGTTGTTGCTGCAACTTCATTGCAGAAGGTGTGTTGATCTCAAGAC
>BLFK01000601.1:730787-733287 GCA_014634185.1 Astreopora myriophthalma | reverse complement strand
TATACTTTTAAAACTTAACTTATGCGATTCCAACAATCGTATTCATGATGTTAGTCAAGGTGACGCTGAAAAATTGCTTTACGTTTCTGAACAGTCAAACGCTGTTACTGTGATTATTATAGGAAGCGATATGTTGGTATGATGACCGCCGAGAGCTAAGGAACTTCCATGGCGGTTGCTACGGTTGCCATTTAAAAGACGTACAAAATTTATCCTTATTCTATATTACCTTTTGTTTGTTAGACATGATTCTTCAGTTTACCTATCTCTAATGTTAATGCCGTGACTACTGCGACCGAAAACAATTAGAGTGGACAGTGAACTCGTGGACAGTGGCTCCCTCCTATCAAGAAAAACCGAAAGATATGCCTCACTCGATTGAACCATTCTTGCTTCACTGTCTACGTTAAACGTAAATATTCAGCGTTTGAAACTGAAATTAAAAACTCGATAATGTCCAAGGCTAATCTAAACTTTTTTTAAAGCTTAGTATTAAACAAGATATGAACTAACCATGCGACTTTTCGTCGAGAACCAAACACACGTGGCATCCATTGTCGTCTCCTTTCACGTTCATGTCCGTCAGCTTGTTTTGGCTTGCAAACTTGACTATGGCTTCTTGGGCTTCAAGGAAAGACTCGGCGCTTTTTGGTTTCGCGGATTTGTCGACAGCAAAGCCAACCTGTGGTTCTGATGGATGATAGAGAATAGCGGTGAAAGGTGGAGACGGGGTAAGTGTCGCTTCAGTCGTAGCTGGCTTTGTTCGACGGTACTCTGTAACAGCTTCAACCTCTTCCTTAAAGTACGTTCGGAAAGGATATTGTTGAACATTTATCGCATAATTTCTAGGATCTTTGCTCGCTTTCCATTGTTTAGTCACGTACTCTCGTGATGGCCAATTGGGAATTTCTCTCTTTTTCCTCTCGTAGACACTAAGATATTCGTTCACACCAGAGCAAACATGAGCGTGGAACATGTTCTTAGTAGTTATCCAGGAGCCAAAATGGAGGGACAGAATAGCGGAGTTTTGCAGACGATAGTGAGACACCATAGCCATTGCTGTCTTTACCACCTTCAGTCTTGCTCCTGGCTCCAACGAGTTGTAATCAGTTCCAGGTTTAGACTTATCGCGAGGCAAAATGATAAAATGCGCTCGAGGAGTATAGTAGTCGAAGGCTACTTTAAATGTGTCGCATTTCTCGTTTGGGGGCATTAGATCAAATGGTTTCTTTTCCTCATGCTGTCGTTCGTGTTCATCTGAACGAGGTCGCTTCCAGTTTCCTCGTTCACGTTCATCTGACCATGGGCGCTTCTTTGCTCTATAATCAGACATGATTTTTAGACGCAGTTAGCTCAAGGAAAGAAAGAAGTAGGGCAAAAAATAGCTGATAATTAGAGCAAGGCAAGAAAATTTCGAAACCAGCTCTCCGGTCAATACCCTGCATGATGCTCCTGAATCAACCAATCAAAAAACGCCTTTACCTGTGGGTGTCAAGGAAACCCTAGCACGTCAGTCAAATGCCATTGTTCTCTGTGAGTGGAACGCTTTCCCAGAAAAAGAAACTGAAATCTTTTCTAGGAATTACGGACTCGTTTATCCATCCATTAAGCTGCTGATATGCCGCTGAAGAATTGATATTGCTGCTGAGAATAAAGCATTAAAGTTGGCACACAACTTCACGTTATTAAGCTGCACTGGAAGTTCCTTTGTATCCATACGTTGAAAATTATTTCGTTAAGGTAAGGAATACAGTACGTCTTTTGAGGTCGAACGTATTTCCGAGAAAGTTGGGCATTCAGCAGCTGTTTGTCACAGTTTGGATCATAAACTATTTTTATATTGTCCTCCCAATCTCTAAAGTGGCACTTCCGCCCTATGATTGGCCGGCCACACACAGAGGTCAATAAACTTTCATTTTTCTCATTGGGTAGCATGTTTTCCCGGAAACCTACTCCCCAGAAAGACCTTTTTGGGGAACTGGAGTTTGACTTCCGGGCTACAACTGTCAGTACAAAGTCAGAAGGGACAATCGTGCCCCGGAAGTAAAATTGTAGTTCCCAGAAAAAGTGACGTTTCTGGGAATTAACAGTCGACGTTTACTCAAAGCCTTTTTACAAATATTCGGATATTTTTGGCATATTTAGAAGTTTCCGAGATATTCAGAAAATGTTACGATATTTAGAGAATTTAGCGACATTTAGAAGTATATATTCACACCGAGCTTTCCTTGGCTGATCCGTGTTCAGTTCTCGCTAGAATCAACCCAGTTCGGCGATTTGTCTAATAATTTCACATCACTAAAAGTACTAAAGCCGGCAACACTGAACCACCTGAATCTCCTTTCTCTACAAGGAAATGTTTGCCTTAGTGATCTTCGTTTCGAGATAAGAAGGAAAATATATCTTGGGGCGTTCTTCCGGTTAGACTGGGACAACTTTCGTAAGAGTGGACTTCTGTCGGCAAATTCGAGGAAAAGTTGAGAAACACACTTTTCTAGCT
>BLFK01000601.1:705787-725787 GCA_014634185.1 Astreopora myriophthalma | reverse complement strand
GTGAGCTGCGTTAAGAATATATATGCTTTTCTCCTCTGCTCTTGCCTTCTCGAAACTGTTTTCCACAATGAACAGCCAAAATATGCTAGTGTTTGGGAAAGTGAAAGTGACTTGGAACGCGGTTTTGTTAAGCGCCGGCTAAACTCTATCTAAATAACCGACCCATTGATACTCACTTGCACTCATTTCTCTGAACAAGACATTACGTCAAATCTTCTGAGTATCGTCACATGATCTACCATTAGGAAAACAGAATGTGCAAGCGAGAAAGGTCTATTGTGGCTTGATGCACGCGTGTTTTCCCGCGCTTAGCTCTGATCACATGTTGCAGCTTTGAGTTCTGATTGGTTCATTTGATTGTCTGCGTTTCGGTTATGATTCGCTAAGGTGATTATTTCGGTTTTGGTCTTACGGCTCTCGATTGAAAACCGTTGTACAGTCAACTTGATTTCTAACATTAACTGCTGTTCTTGAACATGCGTCCACCGAAAGCAAGTGCAATCTCGTTCCCAGAGCCCACGTATCTTTGGGTCAGCGCGAAGACACGGAGCTCTGGAATAATCAATTTCCAGACTCCAAGATTTTAGGAGTTCCGGTTACACGGCGCATCCATGCCGTGATTGACAATAGGGCTTCCATAGACAAAGTCGATGTGGATGCGGTCCACAAAGGCATACAATACGCACTCGAAAAGCTAGGAAAGTCCAAATTGGTTTTGGAAGAACAGCAATATCAAATTTTGAAAGCGGTTGTGATGATGAAAGAGATCAGTGTTTTAGCGATTTTACTGACGGGTTTTGGCAAGTCTCTCATATACCAAAGTTTGGGTTTCATCTTCCATTTGCTGAGAAGTAAAATGGGGCGATCAGTAGAAGTCAAGGGTTTACAACAGCAGCAACAACTCTTTGTGTTCACACGTTCAGTTAGAGTTTTCTATATCTTTTTCGTTTAAAATTCGCGCTCAACTGTTCTGATTTTGTTTACAAGTAATTTTACTTCCGGTAGTGTACGCATGAGCAGTTTGATAAATCGAGTAGCCAATCAACGTAGTTCTGAAAATTGATTATTCCAGAGCTGTCTTGGCGCTGACCAAAAGATACGTGGGCTTTGGGAAAGAGATTGAAGCAAGTGGCAATCGTAAGACTGAGTAGGATTACACATGTCTGTTCTTGCTTTAGTTTTTCGCAGAATGATATTCTCCTTATGTTGCTTGCTTGTGGTTATTGAAAAGAGTTTCGCCAACTTTAAGCATGGACGGTCAGACTTTAATTACTTTTTTTCCTTTTTTTTTCTTTTTCCGAAAGCTAAATATACAACTGGCTTGGCGACTCCTTTTGGTTCAAACCAGCGTTTTTTCCTTCGTGAGCACTTATCCAGTCTTTTAGTCCTTGCATCACTATTCTTGTTTTCGTGTCAATTCTTAGTTTCTTATCACGTCAAGACAGTATTTGAACAGCTGTCTCCTTGACAAGGTTCTGATATACTGATGAACAAAAAAGATAAATTGTGTATTTTGTTGTCGTTCTTCCAGAGCAATATTAAGGTCTTGAGGATCTACGACGGCAACGTCCATGAAAACGTCATTTAAAATTGCAAGTTTGCGTTTTTTTTGTTTTTTTTTTTCCTTCCCCTGATTCTTCCACTTTGTTGAACATCCACAACCCATACGAACCATCCAGGAACTGAATCGGGAGTAACAGTGTTCAAAGTAAGAGGTGAAATTTACAATTCTCCGCTGTGTGCTCGCGTTTTCCTTAGAACTTGAGATTTGATCATTTGACATTGTAGATGGGCAGAGAACGGGAAAGAAATGCACCAAACTTCAACACGCACGTGCAGACCCATTGTTCTGCTCACTAAAGTCTATTGTTTCAGTGGCGTTCCCGCTGACGTCGCCATCGTAGATATTAAGGTCCCTAATTTATCATAAAAGCAACGCGCTTCGCAATCGTTAAAAAAGTAAGCGAATTTGTAAAAAGGTCGTAAATTTCTATGTTCGTCGTGCAGGAGTCGACACTAAATTTAAAGAACACGCGTGCAACACGCAACACGTTGTTATCACGGCGTTGATCAATACGGCTTTGGTTGTTCTCGGTAATTAAACAGACTTGGAGAGGCAGATGTCTTCAGCTTGTTTGTTAATGCATTTTCCCTCAAAGACAAAACTTTACTTTTTGGCGAAGCACCTTTTAATGTCAGCGTTTTTAATTCTACGACTTGAGAGTCTTAATGGCATTCTATTGTTCTTAGACATGAATTCGCCGCCCATCTTCACTTACCGCTAAGTGAATTTTTCTTTATTAATGGTGAATTTATTTTTTAAGCTATGACAACTCGGTAATTGTAATTTGTATTTTAAAGCAGGGCACAATATTTTCGACTTTGGCTCTCCACTTGATATTCAATCATCGTAGATCAAGAAAAGAAATACTTCAAGAAGGCCGATCATTTCAGAAACCGAGCATTAATTCATTTTTTGCAATGATGCAAAAACGTTTTCAAAATCTTAATGTTAGATTTCTTTTCTGGCAGTAAAACAGCTGCTTCAATTTTCAAGCTTTCGATATTTTGTTGAAACTTTTGCTGGTAATTTAACTCTGCCAACGACTAGGGATCCTTTTCAATAAAATCAATGCCAAAACGTATACTGTTCACACGAAACTGGTGTGATGGGCGCCTGATGGAGTCCGCTACCAGATCGAAGACGACAAACCAGTGGTTCTTACGAGTCAAGCATGCGCTGTATTCGTTGCTAGCACCACAAGGAACCGGACCAGGGCACCGTTTCTCAAAGGTCCCGAAACGCTCGGGGCGTATTTCGGGTGACGTAAACCCCTCTGTATCTCAAAAAGGGAAACGTTTCAAGGCGTAAAACTTTGAAAAAATATATATTTTTTTGTTTCCTGGTCTTTTAAACGTTAAAAGACCAGGTTTCCAGAATAAGCGGATCATAGTTTGAAAACTGCCTTTCGGGTCCGGAAACTTCGCGAAATATTTGAGAAATGATCACTATGCCAGATCCATTATCGGAGCGGATTGGGGCAAGCCCTGTGTGAACCCAAAGGCTATCGGTCGTGGATTGGAACCTTTCCAAACCGACGCCCGTTTTGCGAATTAAAAAACCGTTGAGCGTCAATTATACTGATGAATGAATGAATCAATCAATCAATCAATCAATCAATCAATCAATCAATACTTAATTAACATGCCATAAAAATTTAGCTTACAATAGTGTGAGCTGATTGGTGACACCTAACTAAACAGTCTATGAAACTATAAGAGAATTAAAATATATACATGAATAAAATTTATATTAGAAAAGTAGAGGCGCTACCCCCCCTCCCCCCCCAAAAAAGGTAAATAACGTAGGTTTAGACAGCCTAAAAAAAATTCTCTTCTCTGTCAATCTCATGGAGTACGCCGCATTCTTTTGGGACTATTTTGAAATGGGAATGCACGGAATATTCCGTAATCGAGTTCTCGTGGAACTTACTCGGATCTTGGTGTGAACGGAACAGCGTGCTAATCATTTCCTGTTGGGTCCAGACCATTCGGTTCATTGGTTCTTAGGCCTCCCTCTACTTGTCATTCATTTCGGCCATTCCTCACCGAGATAGGAATGAACAAGAGATTGACAAACGATTGCAGCGAGAGTTTTACTTTTTCGAGTGCCTATTTAGCTGAGAAAACGGAAACTGGAAAACATATTTTCCGATTTTTCCCCCACTGCTAATGGTAGTATACGACCGCTGTTTCTCTGACAGTCGAATTCTTTTGAATAGGCCCTTTCCGAGATCAGGTCAGCCCCCTTTTCAAAGCGTGTCTAAGTGCGAAGTCTTTTGTATGAGAGTCAGTTTTTTATTCATATGCAAGGTGAAACTAATTTATACCATCACAAAACTCTCGCACTTAGACTCACTTGAAAAAGAGGCTGACTTGAACTCGGAAATGTTTTTTTTTTTTTTTTCTATACTGCAAGCTTTTCCTGTGGTCTATGATCTTTCGCAGGTGCCACGGATTTTATTTTTCCCAGTCTTCGAGTGGTCATTTTGAAAAAGAGCCTCTTTTTAGACATTACGTTCAACGTCAGTTTTGGATTGATTTCTCACGTTGTAACGCTTATGAAATTCCAGATTGACCATCAAAGAAGTCAAACCAAAAAGTAATAACTGACGAACGGCAATTTCCTGTGGTTTTGGGAATGTCAGGTTTGTCGCCAGTTGCAGTAGCGTACATTTCTTCCAACCCTAAGCTCGTTTCTGTAAACTA
The DNA here is from genome assembly GCA_014634185.1 of Astreopora myriophthalma. Classification (NCBI taxonomy): domain Eukaryota; kingdom Metazoa; phylum Cnidaria; class Anthozoa; order Scleractinia; family Acroporidae; genus Astreopora; species Astreopora myriophthalma. The sequence goes on along the minus strand of BLFK01000601.1, from coordinate 721,518 downwards.
AATCCGAGAGCTTAGCCATCTGGCAAAATAAACTGGCGAAATTAAAGTGCCATTGTCCTTTTGTGTGTGTGTTTTTTTTGGGGGGGTTTGTTTGTTTTTGCATTTGTTTTTGTTTTTGTTTTTTCGTTGATAATATTAAAGTACAGGGCGGGAGAATATATCTCTTACCTTATAGCAGACAGTCACGCGTTTAGGAGCAGGAAATTACCTACATAGACTCCTCCACCTTTGGCAAACGTTTAATTAAATCAGCCAAGAGATGTCAAACAGCGGCGATAACAAAACAACCTCAGCCAAAATTAATTTTAGAAAAGCTCATACAGTCGTAGATAAAACGCTTTTTCTTCTTTTTTAATGTGATTTTGAATGATTAACGATATAGGTCTTGTATTATCATTATTATTACTATTATTATTATTATTATTATTATTATTATTATTATTATTCATTTAATTTGAATAAAGGAGGATTTCGTGGTGCGCTCAATGTACGATATGGGTGGCAGATGAAAAACGTACCCCATCACTGTAAGTGTGGAAAAGCTTTTTCAACAGACCATGCCATGACATGCCCCCATGGTGGACTACCAATTGCAAGGCATAATGAGATCAGAGACATAACCGCCCAGTGGCTGATGGAAGTGTGTACAGATGTAGAAAAAGAACCACAGCTGCAATCACTTTCAGGTGAAATCATACTACCACGCACGGCCAACAAGCAAGATGATGCAAGGTTATATATTAGAGGAAAGGGATTCTGGAGTCGGCAATAAGATGCATTTTTTTGATGTTAGGGGTTTTCACCCGAACGCATCGAGCTACCGAAGTACCAATACCCCGGCACTCTATAGACAACACGAAATGGCGAAGAAGAGGGAGTATGGTGATAGGATAAGGGAAGTTGAATATGCTGTATTCACTCCACTTGTGTTTTCAACAACGAGCGGAATGGGGAAAGAGACAACTGTTGTATACGCTTAGCCGAGCTACTTGCACAGAAGCGAGAATCAGGATATGGTATAACTCTTGCGTGGATGCGATGCACCTCGGTTATCTTTTGCCTTGATACGATCATCTGTTATGGCAATAAGAGGCAGTCGTTCTGCTTCAAACCGGAATCCAGATGCAAACATTGAACTGGGCTACAGTGAAGACCGTTTAGGAGTCTTTTAAAATCATATGTATAATCATAATATATTTTTGACTTTTGTTTTTAATGTAAATGAACAATGAAGATGAACTGCTTTTATAATTGGAACAGAATATGTTTGTTTTTAGTAATTTCTGTATTAATTGACTGATTTTTAATAAAGTTTTCATTGTTATTATTATTATTATTATTATTATTATTATTATTATTATTTATCACCGCCAAAGACTAAACAGCTCAGAGGGCTCATCGCGTAACCTTTTCAACGCACTGGATTGAAAACTTTAATGACTGAACGTGGAAATGTAGAACTGAAAACACAAGTAAGCGAAATAAAAGGTTACAAAACAGAACACGATACAAACGTAAGGTTATATGAAATAAGGCAAACGACGAAGAATGTTACGACTGCGAAATTGCGTGTATGCTGCAAATAGCGGAAGAAAATTGATTGATCTCAAGACTGATAACTGCGCCTAGCGCGACTGCTATACAAGAGGAGAGAAGAACTAAACCTCGTGGAACTAGGGGTTTCATACGCTAATAAATTAGGCGAAAAGAAAACTAAAGCGAACCAAGCATGCTGATGAAACGAAACGAAACGTACAAAAGACACTAATGAACAATCGAAACATAACACTAAAAGACTACCAAAAAAAAGCAAAGAAGAAAAAATGTAACAGATCCTACATTATAGTTATTATTTTTATTATTATTATTATTATCATTTTACTTTATTCTTATTTATTTTTCGAAGCAACGCAGAAAACATCAATTCGCTTATTTTAGTACAGTTTCGTCAATTTTGAAAATTAAATCTCAGAGACACTGGGGGTTAATATTGTTTTAAGATTCGTACACTTTGTTGTCTGGATAACAATTAGTTTGGGTATGCCAGGGACAGTTGAGTTCCTTTTGCTATACGGCATGAGATCTGTCTCCGCAAAAATAATTTCTTTTGTGTACCTTTTCTCATTAGGGAATTTCTTATCTGCCTATCAATCTTTATAGGTTCTTTTCTAACTTTGTTACGTTTGCTAAGCAATAATGGTAATCTTCAATTACGCTGAGCATAAGTCTAAGTTTTCTGTCTGAAAACCGTACTTAAAAACACGAGCATATAATTACACTTCTAATGTTTACATGCTTCCATTTAAAAGGTGTTACACGAATGGGCCAAGGCTGAGTTATTTGTGTTTGCAAAGTATCTTGCGAACTCCACCGGATCATATCTTTTGTCTTTTTAAGAAGCGGTCGATAAAAGGAACGCCTCGTCTTTTTATTCATTAAAGATGATAAAGTGAGCGCGGAGATTTTAAAAGCAAGTACCGTTACAGCTCGATTGTCCCTTAAAGTCGAACTTGAGCGTATTTTTTTTCTTTTAATTGAGCATCTTTTTGGTCTTCTCAGGACATCAACCGAAGGACAATCCGTCTTTCTTTTCCAAGCTTATTCTTGATCTTGTGCAGTACTTTCACGACACGAGTTCGCGCAAGTGCAGGCAACTTTCCCTTAACAAAGCAGCCTCGTTTTCATTGGATGAAGGCGAGGTCACATGGCTCTGTTTCCATGCGTTCCACACCTGCTTGCGAAAGGCGAAGTCTCGCTATGGGGAACTTTTGAAATTCCTTGCAAGTGGATTCTCGCGTCTTGGAAGACCTGCGAAGGATTTGAAGAAAGTCGCGGATTTTTCACAACACCCAATGTTTAAGAAGATAAAATGAAATGACGTGTCAATTTCGGTTTGGCGTTTGTCGTCTTCATAGCAACTGACTCTGCCCAATATTTGTAGTATTAAAAGCCTTGTGTAAAAAAAAAAAAAACAAAAACACGAAGCGAGCTCGAAGCACGAGCGACCGCGAGGGGCAAAGGTGTTTCAGTAGTTACCAATACTTATAAAGTGTATTCACTTTGACGTTGGAAGAGAAAACAAGGAAACACCCGCCATGTTGTTGTTGTTGTTGTTGTTTTTTGTTTTTTTTTTTGCCTTGTGCTCTACCTCACGAGCCTCGTGCTTTTTGTGCGCTTCGTACTTGCTTCTCGCCAGCTTCGTTCATAATTTCTCAACAAAATGTAACACAAACTACGCCCAGCTCTTTTTGTCAATAATACGCGAATTCCAAGTTCACTTCGTCCTTTTTCTCAAAGTGAGTCTAAGCCGTTGTTCACACTTGGTACCCGAGCACTGTGCCCGGGCACCGGTACGAAACTGTGTGCGTTGTTCAGACTTCGGTGCCCAGTTTTGAATGCGTGTTCACATTCGGTGCCCAGTACCTTGTCAGGAGCAGGGGTTTGAAGGTAAAGTTCTTGGACACCCGCCAGAATCGTGTGTAGACTTGTGCCCGTGCCCAATTCAGTGCCCGAGCGCAAGGTCTCGACCTTGTATCCGTGGCCGAGCACCGTGCCCAATTATTGGCACGGGTACTTACAAAAGGTCGTGTTCGCATTGGTGCCCATCAGGCACCATGCCCGGGTACGGTGCTCGGGTACCAAGTGTGAACGACGCCTAAGTGTTGAGTGTTTCCTATAAGTTTTTTTTTTTCATATGCGCAGCAAAACTAATTACCATCATAAACCGTTCACACTTAGACACGCTTTCAAAAAGAAGATCATTTGAACTAGGTATTGGCCGATTGCATAGCTCAACTATGAAAATTTCATCCTTTCCGGGCACTGATGAGGTTCAAAAAGGACGTTTTGTTCCACATAAGTATACCTTTTTTGCCTCAAAGGAAGAAAGTGTCACTTACAATAAATATCTCAGTCTTATCATGCAAGTCTGTTCCAGTAGATTCCAAGATTGTTAAATGTTCTTAAATAAAAGTAAATTCTGGCCATCAATAATTGGTTATTATTGATATTGCTTTAACCCTACGCAAAAAGCCAACTAGATAATTATTTCAAATCTGAACAACCTCGCAGCATTATTTTGTTCCGTACTAATCACTGCCACCACTGTCTTTGATCATAATACATTTATATCACATTTGCATTTCTCGTTTCCTCTCTTTGTTTAAATGTGTAATTTAATGCAAGGGCAGGTGATTATTTTACCTATGTCATGCCCTTTTCAATTACGGCTTTCTTTCTTTTTTAGTCTCGTTACGGTTATAATTTGTAAGAAGTGGAGAAAATGGAAACGAGAACAAATGAAATGCCATAGTTTGTCGCTGTTCACGGTCCTTTCTTGTACACTGAAATGTGGACGTAGAAATGACCGTGTTCACTGCTTTGAATGAAATGTTTTTTGTCTTTGTCTTTTTCTTTAAAATGCTCTCCGGCTGTAATCAGTTAAAATATGTCATTTTTAGACTTTGAAACATCTGGAGTACTGTCTGTGGCGTCAGATGGCGGGCGTAACTGTCAGTTGTCAACAAGGTATTAACAGATATTTCAATTATTGTTCTTCAACAAGCAAGGGAATTTGGCGTTTCTCCTGAGTGGGGAGATCTCGAATTCATTTGGCTCTCAAGTTGTGCAATAATGAATCTTGCACATGTTTTTAACAGCTACGATATCTGTAGAGAAAAACGAAATCCGATGTTGGCCTTCATGCGTCATGGAAAAAAGATAAACAACAAAAAAAGGCGTGAAGTGACGTTTGTTTCGCTAAACTGTTATTAAGACTCACCATTTTGCAGTTTAAAGCAGCCTTAAGATTTACTATCTTATTTGTGCTTTATTGAAATAAAAAAGGACTAATTGGTGGGCCATTTTGCTCTTATCGTTTGGTCAAATCACTGGCACGGCTAACCGGGCTTGCCCGGTGAGGGCGACTTTATGGAGAATTCTCAGTCGGGATTTAATTATCCTTGACGGACAGGGGTGCTATATTTTGCGGGCGGGATAGCGGGATGATTTTGAAATGAATTACAGGAGGAGAGATCAAAACATTCGAGTGCGAGCGAAAACAATTTCTTTATGATCCCGCCTGATTCTTAATTAGTCGTGAGACTGTGTGGGAGTGTGGGATGCGGGACTGACAAGGCCTGTTTCTCTCGGTCCCAAGTTTTAAGAATAACAGAGATACCCTAATTTTGAATAGTTTAATATAATTGAAACAGTATCACCCGCGATACTGATGTGAAGGTACTTTGCGGCCGTATGCGGATTAACGGCTAAACGGATTTGTACCGATCGGTTTATAATGCCGGCAGATTATCGCACAATATATGAACACGGCTCACGATTTGTAATTACCGAACGCTGAAAAGAAGATAAAGATATGCATGTACTTTGGACTGAACTAGAAGGATATCATGATCAGAGACCGCACATGCACGCATGTATAATCCTCATAAAAACGGTATAAGTGAAAGTGGTGACACATTGGCAGTTCCTCTCCTTTGTCGAATTCATCAATTTAAGGGACTGTTTACATGAGGGAGGAAGATCCTAGCACTAGGAAGATTCTAGAAAGCGAAACAATTTTCCGTATGGTTTACAAGCAAGAATTTCGGTTGCAGTTATGGTTCATAATTGGTAAAAAAAAAAAGGCTGCTGAAAGGCCGGAAGCCGCCATGTTTGGTTCTCTGTCCCTAGTGCTAGGATCTTCCGAGTGAATGCAATTTACATGGTGTTAAGATCTTCCTGGAAGAAGTAGGTTCTTCCTACCTCTTAGCTAGGAAGGTCCTATCACTAAAAGGATAAAAATTGCCGAACGTGCACATGCACGGGCAGAAATTTTTACAGAGATCTTCTGTTGCATTAACAAACTAAGAAACTATTTTGGGGGCAACTTGCTTAATATCCGGCGCAGAAACCGTTTGGCAGATTCAGTTCAGGTTGTCTACGCCATGTTCTGACGTTATGCCAAGGGTTCCAGCTTAAAGGTGGTACTGGGTGAAGTCCTATGCCAACGTGGCCAATTGAATAAACCATACTGGACGATATATTCCTGAGGCAATTTTAACCTTTAAATTAATAATAATAAAACGCCAGAGTCTGTACCAGTTGAAATAGTGAACTTTACGTTCGTTCCGCATCGAAAGTGCTCCAACTCGTTTTTCTCTCCCTTTTTAAAGCCGAACACTTCCACCTGAGTTTTTGTTGTTGTTTTTTTGTTGCCGTTGTTTTTGTTTTGTTTTGTTTGTTTGTTTGTTTGTTTTGTTTCGTTTTTGTGGCAACCGGAACGTGGATCAGCTATCAAAATGATTTGCTCAACTAGCATTTTTCAAAATCATCGCGAGCTGAATATAAATTAATTTTATTATATTTTCCTTCCAAATATCGGCAGCGGTTATATTGCAATTGAAGATTGTGGTAATTACACTTGTCACAGCCGGAACGGAACCCATGATGTCACTACCCTGCGAGCAGAGGCCCTTCGATCTTATGTCACACGCTTAGGGAGAAGAAAGATTTAACAGCATGGTCCCGGATAGTGGGTTTGGCTGAAGTTGATATAAAATTGGTGTCATTTGTCGGTACGCCGTTTGCTGTTGGGAGCCCTCTCTTAAAAGAAAATGCCCGTCTGCAAATGAGAGATCTTATAGATGCTAAAGAGTACATTCTTTTCTTGTTCCTCTTAAGGTGATTTAAACTTGCCGTCCTTTCGCTGATTCTTTACCAACGAAATTAAATCCCATCGTGCCGTTTAAACAGGCGTTTTTATAAGCCGTGGGTGTGCGTAATGCGTTAGAATTGAGCGCCTTCGTGAGGACGTGGGAGTTTTAGTAAACGCTGACGAATGATGATGGTTATGATGCTTTCAACAAACAATTGCAATAACTTGCTTAAATGTGACTGCAACACTTTAACAAGAACTTCCATCGTCTTGAAACGGTTTCAGTCAGGATCTACACTTTATTCTCGTCTTCTCCATTTTATTTCATCAACTTGTTCTTAGTATTTTGTCTACTTCAGTACAATTGAACCTTTGTTATAGACCACAATATTGACCTCAAATTGTCGTTAGTACTGACGAGTTTTTGAATCCCTGTAGAATGTCACTTCCAGTTCGAAATACCATGTGAACACACCTGAACAACGCTCACTAGGTAGTGCATTGTTCTTGGGCCTGATCAAGCACACATCTAAGTTTTTTTTTCTTCAAATGGGGTCTATAGTGGTCTTCTTAACATATTTTATGGTCGTAAATTGTGCTCTAAGTACTCAAAATTCCTTGCATTTTAATCCTTACTTGTTCACAGACGACAATATTTCGAATTGCTCCTTTAAGAGACTTTTCTGCTTCAAATGTTTTGGTTTTTTTACTTTTTTTTTTCTCTTATGGAGCACTGCCGGACCTGTATGCATTGTTTCCAGAAGCCTGGCTCCTGGCTGTTACATTTGGGTTATTAGAAACGTTATGGAATAAATTAAAGCTATTTTAATTTCTTATTCGAGAGATCAATTAACGTGAAGTGGCCAAAGTATGCGAACACACTTCATTATATGATGGTCCCTCCCGCCACTGTCCGAAATATTAAGGGGAAGTTATTTTAACTCCTCTTTCTAAGAATAACTCCCTTCACAATACATCTTACTCCAAAATGGCCCAATTCCTTTTCTTTGCATTCAAATAAGACCCTCTTGCCTTGTTTAAGGTAAAATATTCTTTTGAATTTTAATCTTAAGAAGAAGGCAAGACGGGCTTCTAGACTAAAGAACAGAGCAACTGACGGGCAATAGGAATGAGTTGTACGCTCAATATTAACTTACGCATTTTACGCATGCCAGTTTGAGTGGACATAAACGTCAACGAGGCCATATTGCTGTTCCAAAACCAAGGAGCGACGGCCATATTGGTTGGCCCAACCATCCCTCAGTGATACTGAGCTCTGCTTTTTTTTGTAAACATTTCCTTTTGTTAGATTTTAGGATTTTGGTGTCAATTATAGGGTTTTCAGAACTAAGGGCTTATGTTTTCAGTCAACTAGGCATCGCTTGTGGTTAGGGAAGAAGAATAGATGATGATGGTCGAAGACCCAAGCTTACATGACCTATTTAGTCCCTCCGGCCAATCAGCATTGGGGGACCTAGTCAAGTGTAACTAGGGGGCTTAAGCAACGACGACGTCGACGACAACGAGGACGCCACAAAACAATAGGCTTCATGAGCAAAAACAATGGCTCCGCACGCTCTGCACCTGGTTTTACATTTTGGTGCATTTCTTTGTCGTTCTTGGCTTACCACGTGAGATGACCAAATTTGAAGTTTCAGTGTGTAGGACGTGAGTGCAAGACGATGAATTTTCCATTGTTTGTCTTGACTTTAAAGGCTTTCATACAGGCTTTCATACCAGTTCTGTTCCTGGACAGTTAGTAATTGTTTTACCCACGGAACGAGTTGGAATAAGCGCGAAGTGATTACAATAACGCGAACATAATTTATGTTTTCAGATGACGTTGTCGTAAACGTCGTCGTCGCGCCGTCTCGCTTAACCTCCTTACTGACTTATCGAGGCTATGCTTACATGTCTTACAAGGGAAATATCCCGGGACTGTGGCTGTTTAGAGTGGTATCCCATAGGATTAGGCCAAGCTTGATCCACGCCCAAATAGGTTCTCCCTCAGGGACTGAAGTCAAATTTTCCGCCGAGCATCCCCCGTAGGTTTCATGCGATCTCGAGAGTGCTCCCTCCCCAGTCCTCACCCGTTGGGTTCCAAACCCGTTCTAAACAAGATATGGTTCCTCGACGTAACAGTCGTCATTCGATCGGAGTTGCCGCTGTGTCTTGTTCAGTTTTAGTCACTGAGTTACATTTTAGTTAGGAAATTAACTACAACTGAAACTACCGTGAAATGAAATTTATCTCACAAAGGCGAAATAAATGGATTTATGCTGAGTGAGCAATGTTTAATAAGCAATTTTCCATATTCCAGTTGGGCCACTCCCTCCATCCTGGACTTCACTTCATAGGGTCCTTGACAAGGCATACAAGACTGAGGCACAGGGCCTCTTTCCCTCGCTGCTTCAAGAAAGTCAAGATCAATTTTCCCTCTCTCTCCCACTACTTTACGTTATTGTTGATTGCAGGTGCGCCTTTACCTTTGCTGGGATTATGTCCTTTATATTCCGCAGGTTAGAAAGTATTCATCGGCACTATTCTGATTTTCAATAAACGGCCTCGCCCATATCTGCCGAAATTTCGGAAATTATCCCAGACGAACGGTTCATTATTTGTGTCCCAGCAAACAGAGCTCACACGATACAACACCCTGCCAACAGCCTTGAGACTTGATATAAGGAGCATGAAGGGTAAATGCTGATTGCATGATATTATTTATCGCAATCGAGACTTGATCTACAACAAGTGGCTTCATTACACAAGGATTCGAAGAGTCAAGCACATCAGCCTTAGATTTACTGAGAACGAGAAAAGCGAAAAGAAATGTTTATTCTGTGATTCATGAGGATAAACAGGGCGAAATAATTTCCTGAAAAAAATATTTCTAATTTCAGGCTATCGAATGTGGTTTCAGTATCGCGCTCTTAATCTTAAAGTAATGCCGTTTGAACAAGATCACGTTATCAGAAGCGCCATCTTGGCATTATGTGCGATGCGGAAATTTCGTGATTATATTATTATTATCATTATTTCGGGATTATGAGCTTGGTCCGTTGGCAGTTGGAAGTTTTTAAGTTTTGTTATCAGGACTCAGTTGTTCATTGACCTGATTTATTCTTAATACCGGTAATTGGTCCCACTCCAAAATGGCGACCGGAAATTCAGATAGCTTAAAATTGAAAGGGGTATTGTCACTGTAGTTATGTTGTTTTTCAGTCGAAACTGGGTAAAAAGAAATCATTGTCTATTAAGTTTTAATCAACCCTAAGCTCACACGTACAACTTTCTAAGCATCACAAGGATGAGATACTAAATGAATTTTAACCGGAAGAGCTCTCCAATTTTCATATTATTTTCATCCTGGCCATGCTTAGATAGAGACGTCAGAAACGACAACAAACCAATGAACCACATCAAATCGCTTCTGTGCAGTGTGATAGTGCTTGGTACTGAATCACTATAGCTGGTATTACACGGTTTAGTCTGCATTTATTCAGAGACGTCTTTTAGTCTCTTATACAATGATGCTAAATTGGTGTGACATTTCCCTTAACTACACGCCGGAAAATAAATACCAGTGCTTAAAAAACAGCCTTTCTCTTGCTATGATTTAGTCAGATATTGGTTTGGTTGAGGTACTGTTCTTAAAAAGAAGTAGTTTCCGCAATTTAGGTTTTTCTCTGAGTGTTCCCGGCTATATTTGTCTCAAAATTTGAGGAATCAATTTTTTTAGACCGTTAGTGGTTTTTTTTTTTGTTGTTGTTGTGGTTGTTGTTTTTTGGGGGGGAGGGGGGTGGAGGGAGCTTTGATTCAGTTGTCTTGTCACCAAAGTTTCACTAAAGTCTTTGTGAGTCATGTCCTTTTTCAAGATCGTTCAAATTAAATTAAGGCCGGAATACATTGAGGGGATTCAAAGAAGAAATTCCACACGTTTTTGCTCGTAGAAACGCAGACTGCAGAGCAAAGGGTTTTTTGTCGTAAGGCGGGAGAAACGAGCCGGTCTCCTCCACAGGCCCTTCGCATTTAAGCGCGAGGAACCATTGGAACTTCCCAACTTCTCTTGAACCATAATTTGCAAGATCTGAGAGACGTCTGGATACGAGGCGGGAAGACGCTTTTTCTGTAGATTTCTGCTGGACCGGACCGGGTCAGACCCTTGAAACCGCGTCTCGAGCTCAAGAAACTTTCCTTTTTTCTTTCTTTTTGTTTATGTGTTAGTTTGTTGAGTGCTTTTTCCCAATTTCCTCAAAATTTTGCACCCACCGCGTCAGGTCCGGCTCTTTTTGTACTCTCCCCAATATACCTATTCCTCCTCTTAGCTTCTCCCCTAAACCAAGATGGCGGCTCCCCACGACGCCCTTCGGTTAAAAAATTAAGCCACCTGTACTGCTGGCTAATAATAATCTCAAGAGGTCCCTATTTTATTACTTTTTTTTTCCGTGTTCAAAGTTCTCTACGGTTCTTCGATTAGTATCATAGCAAAGTGTATGAAAATGATTGCCAACTTTTCTGCTACGCTTTTTTTCCGACGCGTAGGAGACAAATCACCAAAAGCTATTGATCATTTACTCTTTCTTCAAGAATCCTTTGATTTTCTCTTCTCGGCACTCGAAGACCAATTTCGAAAATGTTGGTACAATACAGATCATAACACAACAACGTCACCAAGACGACGCTCACTTCGTTTCTCTTCTCCTAAAGTGGAGAATGACGCATCCAATTTGTAAAATGATGGCTGGTGCGTTGATCATCATATGCCGCCTACATCGCTATATTGGACGCAATAAAATACATGAGCAAACAAAGTGCTGTTTCTTGATAGATTGGCCTGTTTCACTTCCGCGTAGCGTAGCGAAAGAAATCGTGGAAACTCATGATAAGTTACTTTGTGCTAAACTAACAGAATAGAATAGTCAACGTTCTTTAATATCGCGTCGACTTAAATTTGAGTGAATCTGAGCACGAACAGCAATGTCACAGAGTTCATATTTCCCGCAGTAGACATTTATTTTAACGACGGCACACTCGCTATCACTGCGTTTTGTGTTTCATTTCTTCAAATGATGATCATGCCAAAGAGTTATACTTTATACTTCGAGTCGATGTGACAATGGACATTTTGCAACAACGATGTTTCGGCAACAATGTCGATTGTTCGAAGAATCGAACTCCGTGTAACTTCACGCCCCAGGGACGATATATTTTTTATTTTATTTATTTATTTTATTTTTATTATTATTTTTTTTTTTTGTGCCGAGTCAAACAGATAGCAAAAAATCGTCCCACGACATCATGTTATTTTTATGCGCAACATTGAAAACTCGTTTGTAGTTGTCCCTTTTGACCTCGCCTTGGTGCTCTTTCACGACGATTTAAGCGAATATCATGTATTACTCTCACTTACGGCTTCTTTACTTCCTTTAGGAGACCAAGGAATTAAATGGATCCATTTTAAAATACGTCACTCGAGATAATGACGTCATAACTATTCAATTTGAGATCTTTAAACGTTTCTCTGTTAATGCATGGCCAGTTGGCCTTGTATAGTTTGTAACAGTTCATGACAGCTTTTTGCTTGTTCACCTGTTTTCCGCTGATGCTATCTTAGCAAATGACGTCGCTGATTGCCTCAGGGAATTGTAAAATTATATATGTAATAGTTCAAGTGTTCCTTCCAAGAAAAAAAACAACCTCTGACTAACAACGTCAATGGACAAGTTAGATTAATTGATGATTTGCCGTAGCCGTTCGTTTCTCGGAAAATATGCGCCTGTCTACAGCGGGTGCCCGAGTTTTTTCTATGCATATGTATCTAAACGAAAGCGTTTCTAGGCATGAAACCTTGCTATAATGTGTAAAATTATTATCTCATCTTGAGAACGTTAAAACGCCGTCCTTTTTTGAAATTAGCTGACCGCAGTCGCTTTTCAGGAGTCAGCCGCGCCCAGCAATCGAGATTATTAAAACCAAACGAAAGACTGGGTATTAGTGGCTCTCACTCGAGTACTATAAGCTGAGAATTTTCAAAGCAATGCGAATCAAAAGGCTCTGGAAGAAGCTAGTGGCGGTATGATATTTCCGAATTTAAAAGCCAGACTAGACATGTCTTACAAACGTCTAGCGATTTCCAGATTTTCAATCAGTTTCAGTTGTCTCATGTAAGCTGACAGCACATAAATAAATGAAACGTGTTATGCTTATAAGACAAACACTGTTAAGAAATACAAATCGAAATGGAATCTATTCAAATGAACTGTGACTTTAATCTACCTTTGTTTAGCAACTCCCCTTTGGCTATTCAATCTACTTTCTAATTTCTTTCATTCTTTATTCTTCCAAAACTTTACACCTGGACTGGACGCCTCGATCGTAGTTCGTAGTTTGTTTTTTCTTTTTTCCTTTCCCCTTTCTCTGTTGTTTTTCTATCTTGTAGGCCCTGCTTTTTCGTAATGAGCATACCTCCCCTGGCCAATATAGACACAATATTTCAAATCAACTAAAAATAAAATCATTCAGCAGTTAAGGATTATATGAAAGTGTGCACCAGTATTATGTAACAGTGTGGGGTAACTAGTGGGAAGGAAAAAAAGAAAAAAAATTGTAACAAATAGTATCATCCTTTGGTAGAAATATAGAGTAGACTAGAAATCGAAGATGTTTTTTTTTTTTTTTTTTGCTAAAACTATAAAAGGAGTTAATCTTGCCCAAATCATATCATATACAATAGGAGGAGGGGAAAATGTACCTCAGTGTAAGTGATGTAGGTATAACTCAGTAATTTTGTAGATAACTGCGGTGTAAGTACTGTAAAGTAAGGAATGTAACGCAATTGTATTATTATAAATAAATTTTAAAAAAAAGAAATTGCCTAAAAAAAAAAGATGAAACGTTGCAAGATTACCAAAGCAGGGTACTTGATTTAACATCATCATCATATCTTTATTTACCCTCGGATTTTAGAGTAGCTTGGTGTAGCTAGTATCTCCTAGCATTTACCCTCCCCAGGTCCTGACACAACACGGGTCAGACCACAAACACCGGGTACTACGTGCCCTACTCTTCGCGAATAGTGCGTGGGTTCTTTAACGTCCCACAGAGTTAATGAACAAGGGCTGTGAGACGGGACCTCCTGCTCATCGTCCTTATCCGAGAAGGCTAGAAAGTCTAACCACATGCAAACGTAGTTACAAAGGTAGCACTTTCTCCTCAGTTATTTTTTAAGACCCTGAGTGTTGGTCCGGCCGGGGTTTGAACCCGCGACCTCCCGCACGGAAGTCCAGTGCACTCTCAATTGAGCCAACTGGTCGGCGGTATTTACACTGGTATTTACATTTTCAGTGCTGCTTATAAGCTTAAATTAGTTAAAGCTCACTGTCTAGTAAATCTGCGAACGCCGTTTTGAGAGGGGACGTCTATTTTAGGGGCCGTTTCTTAGTCGGATTGCAAAGTTTTTCTCAGTCGTTAAAACTGAGCAAAAACGGCAACTAAGCACGCTTTTTCGTTTGAAAAAAATCCTCGTACAACACCATCAAAAAACGTACAAAACGAAAGGTGAAAACATTTGTATTGACCGGTCCCAAACTGGCCCCTTGGGAGGGACTTATTTGATCGTCGACTATATTGAAGCAAGGACATTCATACAGTCTGACCCTTGACTCAGTCAGTTCAGAGCTTCATTTTGCGCGGAAGTTTGGTGTTCCACCAGCTTTGCGCGAACGTGGGGCTAGGGCGGATATATTAAAACTGTGGTCTTTCACTTCTTGTTTCAATTTAGCACAGATTAAAGTAAAGTTAAGTAAAGCAAAGTGCTTAACGTAAAGTAAAGAACCTATATTTATAGACGCCGTGACATTTAAGGCTTAAAGTTTGTGGGGCTGCGTGTGCTACATCTTCGGACATAAGACGTTGTAACACTGCGAGTTCACTGGAACCATAGTTAGTTATGCTGGAACAGCAAATTCACGTCCTAGGTGTAAAACACGTAACCCCCCTGCCTTCCTCCTACGATGCTACCTTTAGACGTCAGTCCTCACTTCAGGTCACGGAAAATCAACATTGAAGATAAAGGGGGGGGGGAGTGGCGCTCAACGTTACAACATTAGTGACTGAGACTGTAGGTAGGAGCAATTCACTATAGACACCGCACTGTTAAACCAGTATAAGACCATTTTCAAAGCGTGGTAGAGTTGAATTCGGGACCAGCGAAGACAAAACCACTTTGTGGTCAGAGTAGGATTTGAACCAAAAATGCCGCTCCCTAACCATTGGCTCATGTCGCCTATAGAGAGACTTATCCCGGCAGATTGGTTCGTCAAGATTGTGATTTTTACACAGTCGATGCCGGGAAGGCTTCGTCCGTCGGTTCAGCTGTCGAACAAACTGCAAGTGCAAGTTGCAATTGTAGAAACCTCGGTAAACGCCAAACTTTTCTTGTTGGAACGTGCCAGAGAGAGTGATATTTCAAACCCTCATATTTTCTTTTTTTAATCCTACAGCAGCCTGCCTGTGACGTGACTTCGTCTTTTGAAAGTTACTAAAAATAAGTGTCACAGACCTTTAAATATTGACGTAAAAAACAAAGGGGGAAAAACTAAGACCAACTAAGTGTTGATTAACAAAAAAGGGAACGAAATAAAACCGTAACACACCCATTTTCCCGAACGACTCGTTGCTAGGTCGTATGATAATTTCTCTTTATCCACGCAATACAATGTGCATATCATGCACCGAGTATCCTGATATACAAGCCTCGACAAAATTTCACACGGATTCAACGTCTTTGCTGTGTGGTTGTTGGTTGCAAAGCGCGATTTTATAGTCAATAAAGATCTTTGAGTAGTGCAAAGTACTTCCAACAAACAGGAAACAACGACTTCAGAATCGTGGTATCTTCATCATCTCCGCATTTTCCTCGCATTCTTCCGTAACAGAATCAGTAGAGAAAACAAACATAGCCCAATTGCTTGCAACAAGGGACAAGGCCCGCTTCTAGAATGACTCGCGCGATCAATTTTACAATCGGTCAATCGATTGTTCACCTTCCCTAACTATCCCCCCCCCCCCCCCCCCC
>BLFK01000601.1:701056-705777 GCA_014634185.1 Astreopora myriophthalma | reverse complement strand
CCCCCCCCCCCCCCTCCAACTAAAGAAAACCCCCGACATATTTCGGTGGCTTGACCGAAGTATGCCGGCAGTACTCGTTAACAAGCTTTGTTGACCGTCGATTCTCGGTTGGTAATCGTAAACAGGGCTTTCCTTTTTTGATTGTAGTTTTTATGCTCGTACCGATGTCGGTTAAACACAAGCCTGAGCTATCGTCACTTCCTTTGAAGCCTCCGGTTCAGTTTGATTGTTTATTATTACGTCTGCCAACAAGTTTCCTTTTGTCACCCGACATTTGCCTACGCAGCCAAAACAATCTGGATTTCGTTTTTCTTGAGAAATGTACAGCCCGGCCTCATGAGACGCTGGGATGAAAACAGTGCCGGGTTGAGTACATATTCCAGTCGAACGCCTTCAGCTCAAGAGCAGGCTCCTTTACTACCTAAAGGTCCAGATGTACCAATAAATAAAAAAAGAAAAGAAAGCTACATATGTAAACCACATTTATTTAAACTACATCTTATAAGACTATCTATCAGCTCCTGGCGAGATTTCCATTCTTCTTTATTTTGTGAAACTGTAAGCTCTCCCTGGTTTAAAGCTAACCGATCGCCACGCTCAGTTAGCGGCCGCGTTGGTTTTGCGTTGGTCATTGTTTCCTCATCCACCAAGCACGAGCAACAGAAAGTTTTTCATTCTGTGCAAACACAACTCACTGTCAGTAATTAATAAAGACTGGAATTCATTTACCTTGTCTGTAGTTGTTACTTAGCACCTAAACAACTCAAAGCGACAATGATGCTTTGTTGACTGTTCAAACTGGGAAAATTGCTCCATTGTTATGAGCTCTTTCATATTGACTCTCCAAATCCAATATATTTTCAACGGAAAAATTTGCATTAAAGTCGAAGAAATTAGATATAAAAACAAAATATCCTAATCCTTAAAATACTGGGATAAGTACTATTTTTAAAACACAATATATATCGGATGGTTAAAAGTTTGATCATGAAAAATAAAGCGTTGCCCCTGTAATAAGTTCACCCAGTTCAGCCAAAAATATCTAATGGCAACATTTTCCCGCCAGGTTGAAATGATGAAGGCCTGCAGTTTTTACATTTCAGACATTGTTAGTCAGTACCATCCCTGGGGAAAAAGTGATTACTACGCGCAGGGATCAGGGTGTGCAACCGAAAAAACCTTATGCGGTGAAGGTAGCCAGGTGGAAGATTCTTGTTTCGAAATTGCCGCATCAAAGAAGTTTTTTTTTTCTCAGCAAATTAAAAGCATTCTTCATTAGTGATCTTGTCATTATATTAAGAGCAGGGAAGAATTCAAATAAAGCTTAATTAATATCCAGAGCATCGTGGTTGCATGCAGTCCATTGTTTACGTCTGACGTGTTAACTTGGAAAGCTAATATCTTCTTTTGTGCAGTTCTTGTATTTTACATGACAAGCCTCAGCAAAGTAACTTTTTTTTTAAAGTCACTCAGTAGCATGCATCTGATTATTCGCCAAACGACTTGGCTATACATAGATATTGCACTAAAATTCCCTTTGCTCATATAGCAACGCATCAATTAGGAGCTGATCACTTAGATTCAAAACAGATGTCCTAGTATACTTTCGGAATAACTGGTAAAACCTGAAAGGTTTTTGTCGAGGGAAGTATGCACTCCACATGTGCGGAATGAAGAGTCACTGATACTGCGCATCAAAATCAGCATCTGCGCAAGCCACTGTGTTAACACCCCTGTGTAACAGACCCTGTGAAACCCGACCCAGTGGATTTTTTCCCTTCACTCAGTGAAAATTTAGCCTCCCGGGTACCTGGTGAAATTTTCAATTTTACCCGGCCAGTTTGTGGCTTCCCCGGTGCGACTTATACCTACCCAGCATATATCATTTGTGTATGTTTGAAAAAAGGCAAAACAGCGACCTGACAGCAAATTTGCCAACCCGGTGACGTTTTTTTCGAAAACCCGGTGAGATTATAGATGCCACTGGGTCTGTTACAGAGGGGTGTGTGTTACGATAACGCGCTCATAATGATTTGAAAAATTTAAGACGATTCGTCACGTGCCTCCTTGATCACTGCGTTTCGCCAGATTATCAAAACATTGATCTGTGCATATTCGTGCGAGTAAAAATGTCAGATGGAAGTTTATTCCTGTTCATTACGTAATTTCACAACGGTGGGACCGTATGGCTCAGTGGATTTGGAATTAATCAACATCGGAACAGAGCCAAACAATAGTCTTCACCGCGGTTCAAGTGTTATTCTAGATTCGATCACTCTCTAAGCTTTTCTCTCAAGCATTGGCCGAAATATTTTCATTTGTTGACAAAGCTCGCTTCGACCGGCTTCTCTACACGATTCAAGCTGAACATCTCAATTATAGGGCCATGCGGCCGTTTTAAAACTAGCCTAGGCTCATCTTGCAAGGCTAACAGCCCATTGAATAAAAAAGACCCGTTGTCTGTTTTACGTGTATAATGCGAGTCGTTTTGTGTTGCATTGCCCTCAGTTGCGAACACAATACTTTCCGAGTGGCCAGTGGTCGATCTCGTGTTAAGCAAGATCTGACGTGTTATTACGTGGGCGTGGGATGCGTAGGCAGACCACGTATAAAGTTTCGGGCGAGTTTCGTCGTCATTATAGTCTCATATGGCAATTAGCCACGTGCTTGTGCTTCTCACCGATGTTAAGCCCTGTTGGCTGGGGTTACTTCTTGGATGGGTGGCAATGCGTAATATCCATGTTGTTGACTTGTTTTTCTTCTCGTTTGCGAAATAGTACAAGCAACACAGCCGGCAACACCGTTTGTTGATGCTGTACTGAATGTTGTCATGAACATTTCTATTCAAGTTTAATTTATTTGTTCGTATAAACACTGACTGTTGACAGCCATTCATCGATCAACGTATCCCACGTGAACGCCTCCAGGCGTCTTGTTGTTCATAGTTCTTTTTCAATCTCGGCATGCACTGGGGACTTCCCGATATCGGATACTCCAACGTAAGGGTTATGTCACACGTCAACTGCCAATCACTCAGCGAATGGAAATTCCGATCACGTGAACAATGCGAAGGTCTTAAAATTTAGTCTTTAAAGTAGCAAAAACCAGCGATGCTTTTAGAACTCCTTATCCTATAAATAAGTTTTAAAAATAAATTTTCGCAAGACAATTATGTAAAGAACGATGAGAAGCTTCAAACCTTATATCCGGGACTTTTCATTCCCAGCGGCACTGCGCGCATGGTTTGCTCTTGTGCGGGCGTGGCTGTGGTTGGTTCTTGCAACAAAAGCGAAATATACTGCAGCGCCATTACTGTCTTGTCTAACCGGAGGAAAAAAAAGCTAATGGCGAAGTCGTGAGATATTTGGACACATGTGCCTTGGGTAAAAGACGCACCGAGAATCCGATCGCACTCTTGGACTTTTGTGTTTGGAATAGACTTTGTCGAGGCTGTGAAAGTTCACGCGACTTCGATCGGCCGTGCTTTTGCCAGAGAAGTTTGCGTAGTTCCAACTCTTCTATAGTAAACATGGGCTGTACCATCAGTGGCGAGGACAAGGCGGCTGTAGAACGGAGCAAGGCGATCGATAAAACGCTTCGAGCGGACGGGGAGAGAGCGGCGAGGGAGGTCAAACTTCTGCTCCTTGGTGAGTGGCTTTAACTTTGATCGATCGTTCGAGAGGCACGTTCAGCGATCCATCGTCGGTGCGCTCAAACCACCTTAAGATAACGATTCGAATAAATGTATGTAGCTGTTGTGTTTGGTTTATATATATATATTCATCTACAGCACGCGCAAGGAAGCTCTCTCCGATCCCCTTTGACACGTAACCAACCTGGGGAGTAGGCGATGGTAGGGCGCGCATATGAAGTTTTCGACTTGGTTTTTCAGTCGCTCGTCGCGTACTCTCGATCTGTTGAAATTCAAACATTATGTTTGTCAAATGCTGCGGCTCTGAGCAACATTTCATGATCGTAGTACTGTTTAAAAGTCATTACATACGAATATCTCTGGAGGTTTCATACTTTCGCGTCTTTCGGGGAAGACCATGTTCAAGCTTGTGATCTCAAGATTTGCGTGGAACACTGCCATTATATGCGCAAGTGAAATCCTCCATTAAATATTGTAAACGAGTGTTAAAGGTATATGAATAATTTTCCCTATCAGTCTTGAAAATTAATTTTGCTCATCTCGAATGGTTCGCTTGATGTCATATCAAGGCGTTCGAAAAGTTTTTACTAAAAATTGAAATTTCTCTTCCGTTCATAGAAGACTGCCGTAAAAGAGTGAAACCCTTCGTGTGCATGATAACTTTAATCGGATCGAATTTCGAAATGCTGGGGAAAAAGCAGGACGAAAATGAAATTGCTTTCATGATTCGCTTTTGCGAGAATATCCCCAGCTGTTTTTTTGTGCGAGTATTTCCCTTTCGTGGACATCCTGGCGAAGTCAAGTCATGAAAACATTTTCTCGCACAGTCTTTATGTGCAAAATATTGTTCATGTATATGGCATATTGGCGCGTGTGAATTTCGAATTGAATATATTAGATCGTGTGCCAGAGAAAGTGGTCGATCGTGTCGAAAGGCCGAAAAAGATGGAAAATATGATTTGCCAACCACAAATTTAAAGTGCCTCTTGTTACGCAGTTGTGAACAATCTTCCCTCTCTTCTTTAATTTCATTTCGTTGCTGAATTGTATCTTTTACGGGGATCGATAA
>BLFK01000601.1:693556-696056 GCA_014634185.1 Astreopora myriophthalma | reverse complement strand
AAGTCCTTCGAGAAAGAGAGATTTTCTGGCAAAGAACATTAAACTCCATTCAACCGTATGGACTAAACAAAAGAACTGGATAAAGTTTTTACACAAGAGCCTTTATAAAGTTTTGGGTACACAAATTGTTTAAAACATACGTTATAAAGGTTGTAAAACTCTTAACCGATTAGAAATACTAATTGTTTACGAAACATTCTACTCAACTTCTAATGAAGCAACACGCACTGTATTACGTCACATAATTAACCAATTAAGACTCTGTAACAATTGCATGTTAAGGCCCCTGAAGAAGGCAGAAGCCGAAACGCGTCGGGTCTTGAATAAATCATTGAAAACGAAGTCCATTCTCCATTGTGCGAATTATATATATATCATAAAAAGGGTATGTGTCTAACAAAATGGCACAAAGAGCATTAAAAAAGGTGGAAATGATGATTTATCATTGATTCCTTGCTAATGTAGGATAAATGAAATGGATTTAACTGAACCACACCATTTTAATAAAAGAAAAAATAAATAAATAGCAGACAAAAACAATACAATGGTGCAATTGATAACTTAGTGTCAGTAACCTATCAAACTGGTTTAACTGGTTATTTATGCATTAATTAGAAATGGTACTCAAGATACTTTCCAAATGCCAGGCAAGTGTGTGTGTGTGCATATATAGCACCAATAACAATAGAATGGTGAATTTATCAGTAATGATGCAGGCATACTCGGGAAGAAAGACCAAGTGCTTGGCTAACGGGAGTGGAAGCTATGATCTTCCAATTACTACATGTAAGTTTGGATCCTCCACCAGTGAGCTACAGGAGACTTTAGTGACAAAAGTGCGGTACGCTACTAAGACTAAATTGCAATACTGATGATGATGATGATGATGATGATGATGTTTATGATGATGATGTTTGAAAACCTTAAGCGGCACGATAATCGATTATACAGTTTAAAAGTGTAAAAAAAGCATTTCGGTCAGACACCTTCTTCAGTTACTACAACTTTCAGTTACTGCAACCTCACTGCATGAACAAATGTAAACTGTTAAAGTAAAGCAAGGACGGACAACTTCTGATGGTAAAAAAAAAATTAAAAATATAATAAAGTGAAAGGGCTAATAAACAACAAAATCTCTGGAGGGGCCCTTAAACAATATTACATGTAATCATAATAAGTTCTCCAGGCAGGGTCTTTGGGTCTACTCAACACCTAAAAGGCTGACAAAATACAAGAAAAGGGCCTTTGAACCATTAATCAGGAACGTAAACTGTGGGAGAGGAAATTAATTATAACAAATTCTGTTTTTTGAATGAAATTCCCTTCTTTTATTTAAGCTGTGGGGTGCTAAAAGAGAACAGCTGACCACTCCAGTAAGCCTCTTGTAATGAAAAGCCAATCAATCTTATCAGAGTTGTAAGGGGCCTGCACCTGATCAATACATTGAAATGAAAAATCACCCAGAGTGTGTGTGGGATTTTGTTAAGGGCCCCTCCAGGGATTTTGTTCTTCTTTAGCCCTTTCAGGCTCCAAAGGCCTTGTTTTGGGATTTTGGTACAGTTGATGTTTACGTGAGGGTGGGTTGCTCTTCTTTAACTTGCCGTGTTGCTTCTTCAGTTATCCGTTTTAGCCAGTTTTTTTACTTTTTAGTTTTTCTCTCTCATCTTTTGTCTATTATTTTCATAGTAGCATTTTTTTTTGGCTTATTCAATATTTTTTGCCTCGTTGATTTTGTTTTTTGTTGTCTATTAATGAGCACCACTTTCTGTTCTTTTTTGAAATCTTGTACCTTGTTTGATAGTTGTCACTTGTAATTACGTAATCACTAGCACTTTGATCTTATTGAAAACCCGTTTTTATTCAAAAGTTGTAGTAACTGAAGAAGGTCTCTGACCGAAACATTTTTATATGTTAGAACTTTTTTTACCGTCAGAAGTTGTCCGTCCTCGCTTTCCTTTAACAGTTTACATTCATTCATGCAGTGAGGTTTGGACTGAGAATCTTTACTGATCCTCCTGACATGGTGACACCTTTGTTGGCTTGAGAGATCCACGAACTGCTTTATATATACATTTTTTTTTGGGGGGGGGGGGGTAGATGTAACTGTGGGATCTAAAGCACTTTACAAGTGTATGGTGCTCTTGAAATCAAATCAACTCGATTCAGGTCAATTCAAAATGTTAGTTAATTGCGATGAGAGGGGAAAACTAGAGTACTCAGGTAAGAAATTTTCTGAGTAGAGATCAAACAAACTCAACTCACATAATGATGCTGAGTCCTGGAAATCAAACCTAATTGACACACTGATCGAAGGCTAATGCTGTCATCATTGGGCCAATCCTTCTGCTCAGTCTGGGTATGGAAAATGGTTTTTAATTTCAGTCGAACCAGGTCAAGGGCCATTAATAAAAGGATAATTTGGAATTTTGGATCTTTTTGGAACATGACTTTTGCCAGTGAAGAGGTGTTAAATTACAGGTGGCCATGGACAAGTGAAACC
>BLFK01000601.1:667354-686252 GCA_014634185.1 Astreopora myriophthalma | reverse complement strand
CCCCCCCCCCCAAAAAAAAACCTCTTTTATGGGAACTATACCAGCAGAAAATGACCATAAAGCTTGAGACAGTTTTCTGCATGATGTTATTATTATAATTGTGTTGCACAGAACTGGGCTGTAATTTTTTAAAATGACTAAGAAGAACCCAGACATCCTAAGGCATTTTTGCATGGAACCCAGACATTAGGTCAGAAATTAGGATGCAGTCCAGTGGATTAAAGCCTATAGTGTATGTTGCACTGTTCTAACAGAACTGTCTTTCTAGGCTCAAACACATATGAGGAAGCTGCTGCTTATATTCAGCTTCAGTTTGAAAACCTCAACAAGAGAAAGGACACAAAAGAGATCTACACCCACTTCACGTGTGCCACGGATACAAACAACATCCAGTTTGTGTTTGATGCCGTAACAGATGTCATCATCAAGAACAACCTCAAGGACTGTGGACTCTTCTAAACCTTGTAAGTAAAGTTCAGTGTAGAGGCAGTGACTCGATGTACGCTAAGTTTGCGCGTGGAGCACCAGGGAACCTTGAAGAACTTGCTCAGAAGTGCAAGATGTAGTGCATTCAATTTTGGAGATGCAAACCAGGGTCCATTGCACGAAAGTCCCAGAAAAAAACCTTTTGAGTCTGAAAAGCAGTTTGTAAAACTGTGGTCTACTTATTCTAAAAAACTGGTCTTTTATTATATTGCAAGAGTTGTTATGAGATTTTATGCCTGGAAATGTTATCGTTTTTATGATGCATACAAAATAATGGTACTGAAGTCGGCTGGGCCTTAAAAAAAATTCACCTCAGGTAGGCCTAGTGTCCATAGACACAAATATCGGGATAGTTTTTTAGATAAATTATTTTGAAAATCTCATGATATTTAGAAACAAATTGTGATATTTAGAATGTTGTTAAGGAATAATTATTTAAATCATGCTTTTCTCAGGAAAATTGAGAAAGAAAGCTGTTCAGTGCTAATTAGGGCATGGCCATTACAGTGACTGAAATTCAAACAAATCTCTCCATATAAATAAGTCTAAGGCCGACTTAATGTAAAATTGTTTACAACCATTTCCTGACATGCTGAAATGTGTGGTGCTAGTTTAGATGACAGAAAGCCAGTTGTTGTTGTTGTTTTTATTTATTTATTTATTTATTTTTTATTTATTTATTTATTATTTATTTATTAATTTTTTTTAAAGATATTTAGAACTTTTTCGATATATTTTGAAAAAAAAAAAAAAACATCGGGAATTTCCGGAAACACATTTAAACGATTTTACGTGGTATTAGTGTCTAGGCCTAGCCCCAGGAGAATAAAACTCAATCCACATAGCTGACATACATGTATTCCTAATGTGGTGTCGAGCTTCCGAATGAAAATAGTGAGGTTCGTGTGGCTTCTCAGTCAGAGTTATACATTGTGCGAGAAAGTGCGAATTAAAAAGGGGTAAAAATGCATGTTTTGGATTACTTACGCTTTCATGTAACCCCAGTCATAAAAATGTTGAAAACTGAGACATTTTGTGGTAAGAGTTTTACAAAGGGCTATACAGTGTATATCAATATGATGCGAGATTGTTTTTGTAGTGTTTTATCATTGTCATTACCATTGTCAATGTCATTTTCATGGTTGATGCCGTCATTGCCAACATCGTGGCCATCATCATTTTTCTTATGCACAGGGTTTGCATGCGCCTTGAAAGTCCTTGAATTTCAAAACAAAAAATTCAAGACCTTGAAAGCCCTTTAAAACTGCATTTGGTGCTGGAAAGTCCTCGAAATTTGTTGCTCACAGCATCCAACCTAGATTGTCGAGTGGCTAATGTGACGAAAATGTTTCTCGCAAAGAAATAACGACAAAAAATAGAAAAACGACTGTAAAAACCTATTCCATCGGTTTGATTTTGCACGGCATGGAGACCTTGGAAAATGAAAATCGTATCCTCGAAAGTCCTTGGGAAGTCCTTGAATTTTTTAATCCAAAATGGCTACAAACCGTCAGCTACCCCTCGTTGATTCAAGAGTCAGCCTTTTTTTCTCACTCTAGGCTATGTGCGAGTCGCGATCTTTCTTGTTGTGCTTTTAGATGATTTATATCTTGAAGAAGAGTACATGCATTAAATTTTCATTGCTGTACACTGTTGACAGAATAAATAAACTAAATCAGAGGTGTTTTCCTTTCAGGTCCAACAGAGTATTTGTACAAAAGATGCGCTGATAACTAGTTTTGTGTACAGACGTGACCAGCTGTTTTTATAACATTGTCCAGTGAGAATATTCTCTGTGGACGTAGTGTAAACTTCGCATCAAGCAATGACAAATAACTTACAAGAGTCAGATACGAATGTCTGCAGCGCGTCTGCTTCTGGCATCAATGCAGTGTTAAGCCACCCAAAACTATTCCAGAGTTGTAAAAAAGAAATGACAATCTAACTAATATAATTTCGAAGATTGACATGCCAGGGGAACGTAGTACGTAGATATAAACATTATTTTGTATGTTAGTTAAGCTTGTAAGTAATCATTAAATAATGCGCAGAGTCGTGACAAGACTTGATTATCGTGAAGTAAAATGTCTTTGGTCTGGTATCTGTTGTTTAAATCTGGAGAAGGCTGATTATAATTAAAAGCTGGTCAAGTTTTACTTTCAAAGATTAGTAAGAGTTCTGCTGTTGTTGAGCATGTCCAGAAAAATTCCGACGGAAGAGGCTCATCTTCAACAATGCCAGGCTGCCGACTAGGCAGTTTGGCGCTACAAGCTCACTTCTGTGAGAAAGAGACGAATCTAAAGCCTGCTTCACGCCTACGAAGCATGGATTAGCACAAGCCATATACACGTACGCAGACGCATTCACTTTGTTAACTAGTGTCTTTCGTCCTAATAAGGTTCTAATGATCGAAAGGATATTGCGTTTTCGTGTCTTGCTTGTGTATATACTTGCGTAGTGCTTGTGAACCCGGCTTACATTGTAAAAGCGCTATACGCGCGAGAAGCCATGAAATACTGTCAAATATGACCAGAAAGAAAAAAGACTAGTGTTATATGCGTTATCGTCTCTGCAGTTGTGTGAAGAAAGTGTCTTGCCATGTTATCAAAGTGATAGTAACGTTATTTACCTACTTCTGTGATACCTGAAGTTGAACCCATCTGTAAATTAGGGATCTTGATTGATTCAAGAAATGGCTATTAATAAAAGGATGATTTTAAAGACTGCTTTGTGGTGTTTATCTTGTTTTACGCAATGTATTACTCTGGGGACCATGGAAAAACAACGGCCTACAGGTAGCCTTAACTTGGGCCTATCTCGGATCTACGAAAGCCATTGGCAGAAATGTGGAAGACAGCGAATGAACATGATACCCAAGGTGGGATCTAAGATGGTATCGGAAGACAAGACACGGCGGACAGCGAATCACTTAAGAAATCACAGTGTAAATACCCTGCGGCTCGTCGTCTATAGCCGCTTTGGTAGCGTAACGAGAGGGAAAGCGCTTCGAGCAAGCAATCCGTTACGTCCTGATTCGGGGACGAATAAGTCAAAATAAAACTGGAAAGACTAGTTTCCAAACCAGTTCTCTTTCCTCTTTGGAAGAGCGCATGTGTGAATAAAGACGTGATAGGTGTCGTCACACGCGCATGCTTGGCAGAACGGGTCGCCAGTCTCGTTCCCAGAGCCCTCTGTCGTTTGGTCAGCACCAAGTACACGGACCCCGGCAACAGCCAATTGATGCGCAGTCGCAGCGAAGTTCCATCTTTGTAACTGTCTATTGCTTCAAGGTTTTGAGTTTGCGTAGGTGAGCCGAACGTCCGTGATTTGCGGAGTTCTGCTTTGGAACTGGCCAGAGTTCGTGTTCCTGGTGCTGACCAAGAGAAATGCGGGCTCTGGGATCGAGATTAACGGGTCGCTTGCTCGCTTTGGTCTCTCGTTTCGCCACCAAAGCGGATACATAAGAGAAGAAAATCCAC
Source organism: Astreopora myriophthalma (assembly GCA_014634185.1). NCBI lineage: Eukaryota > Metazoa > Cnidaria > Anthozoa > Scleractinia > Acroporidae > Astreopora > Astreopora myriophthalma. Next base: position 682,287 of record BLFK01000601.1, on the reverse strand, counting down.
TGCTTGCAGGGTACAGTATAAAGGAAAGCATATCGTATCAGAGCTCATTTCGAGAAACGTATTGAGAACTCTGTGCTCGAGCCAATTTGTCCCTATTGTCTTCAATGCTCGACGCGCTTCAGCTCTGATAAGTTATTGCAGTTTTCGAAACAGGTTTTCAAGACTTGAAAATACTGAACACGTTTGACGGAAAATGAGTTTCCCTAAGAAGTTATCCTTAGGGCGGGGGTAAACCTGAACATCGTACGTTTTTCCGCCGCTGAAGATGGGTTTAATGCAAATATCTCGCTGGCATTTCAAGCAATGCCAAAACGCTCCGCTCATTACACCGATCTATGTTTTGCGGTGTTTTGTACATTTTTGGATGATTTGGGGGTATATTTGGGAGGAGGTAGTTTTTCTCGAAAGAGAAGTAAAATTGCGAGGGGGCTGACATCTCTCCCTCGCTGCCTATCGGAGATAAAAATCCGAACTGCCGCTGGTAAAGGGACGAGACTGGGGCTGGTGCGTATAAGCGATCCGCGAGCCGAATCTCGGGAGTTCTCTTCGTGGTTCTATTTTTGTTTTTTGTTTTTTTCTTCTCTGTGCTCGAGCCTCTGTGATAGATCACAGAAGACGTCAAAATGTGGTAAGAACATCAGTGACACACTCGGCTATCGCCTCGTGCGCCACTTTTTTGTTCTTACCACATTTCGACGTCATCTGTGATCTATTACTGAACAGACGCACGGCAACATGGAATCTATTTGTTAAGTTGATGATATGGGTCAGGGGTTCAGAGACAAGGAGAATGGATTCCTTTTACTCATTTAAACTTCAAATTGTAATTTTTAAGCTACATTAAATCTTCACTATTTCTTATTTCTCAAAATTTTACTTCTCTTATGAGAAAAACTACCTCCTCCCAAATCTACCCCCAAATCATCCAAAAAATTTCAAACACCGCGAAACATCGATTCGCGTTTTGAGCACGAGGTTTTCGCACTGCTTGAAACGCGAACGAGATGTTTGCATTAAACCCATTTCAGGACGGCGGAAAAAACGGCTTTCAGGTTTACCCCTGCCTTTAAGTGTCACAGCGTGCGTTTTGCGTGGGTTGTACACTCACCCGTCCAGTTGGTAACTTGATCGAATGCTTCGTGGAATCGCGACACCCATCGCGTCTTGCAGTCCGCCAGGGTATTCCCTTCTTTCACTCCTTCCTCGTTAAAGTGCACCTAACCCCAAAATATATTTTTCGCTAAAATGAATCTTTACTCCTGTTTGAAACACACTGAGAATTTTATCCTGTTTTCCACCAAATGTTGACTTTTTATAGGCTTCAAAACTGAGCCTTAATTGGTTCATGACCGCATCAGAAGGGGCGTGGGTCTATTCCTGATTTGACGTCTCGAACTGATTTACATGCCATTAAGAGAGGAGGTCTGTAAATACCAACCGACGGCTTGCAATAAGGAAATTATCAAAATTCTAAAAAAAATTCACAGCATAGCTATAGGTAAACTGCTACCAAAAATATATGTTTAACTTCAATTCTGTAATTATTTTAGACGTACGGAGAGGATATTGGTTTTGCGGCTCTTGGATCGGGTTTTAGGGGTCTGGCACAGCACATTGTTGACAACTCGTTTTCAAATTCAAAACAGTTATATTCGGGACAACAAAGAAACCATTACAGCAAGTAGGTAATTATACACATTTTGAGTGGTTAATTTTTTAGTTGGATTCAAACTTGAATATTTGGGCAATTTTTCATTATTTACATTATTTTGAGCGATTTATTGCAGCGCAAAATTGACAAAATTGAGAGTCTAAAATCATTGACTGGTACATGGCCTAGAGTCCAGAGACGTATACCACATGAAAGAGCATTATTTCTTCTTTTAAGATCCGTTTTCAAAACTATGGGCAACTCAAAACAAACATTTTGCGGTCGGCAAATATAACCGGTACTTTCGTGAAGTTTGAGCTTGTTTGTCACGGCATTCTGTTGCTTAAAACTTAGAGAAACACAACACAAAATACGTTGTACAAAGCACCAGAAACGTTTTTAAGGCTATTTTGTTGGTTAACTTTCTTTTTGGAGATTTTTTGCTTTGTTAATCCAGAGTGAACAAGAGTCTCAAGTTCGAGGAACTCTTCAAATCAACGCGTAGGTTATTAACTTGACATCGATTTTTAGTCGGATCGCTTTTCGCTCAAAAATCGCTTTTAACATACATAAAGATAGCGATGAATGTTAAGTCATTCGTACTTTGAAGATGGCTTCCTGGATAGTGTATATATGTGTAGAATTCAAACCCCGATAAAGGAGATAAATTGGAAACAACCTGGACAATCAGTCAATGGCGAAGATTGCGTTACATGTATTACTCAAGGCGGACCGCTGACAACTACTGAGTGCATCTAACGCCTCACGCTTATCGTCAGGTGGTGCTCACTACAAATAGTATGGTTGTGGTGGTGGTGCACCTTAAGAACACCAAAAACAAATAACCTAAATGAACGGTACGACAGGCAATAACCGGATGAACAAAATGGTAGCCAAACTCACAAGATGCATTATAGCGTGACAATATTGTCAGATCTTGGACACATCATTTACACAAACCGGCATCCGGTTGGAAATTTTTTACATGATGCAGCATGTCCCGGCAGAAAATGGATGATGTACAAATGTTCCAGCAGCTCCAGGAGAACTCCAGAAAATCAATTCTGAAAATCAATCCTGCAATTCTCTCCGTCATTGCAGGATTCCCCCCTTGTTACACCTTAGTACAAGAGCAAGATCCCACCAGAGCGTGAATGAAACTTATGTACGGGGCTTTTCTCTTTGACTTTGATGTCTCTACGTCCATGTTGTAGTGGCTGCAGATTAGCCGAAGCTGTGCCACGCTGAGCCTGGTTAGCCTGTTTGTCGTGCTCAAGTTGCAGATGTTGAGCGTGTCGTAGACTATGGGATGGATGAGTCGGCACTGATGTAAAATAGCACCACGCGCAGACGAGTAGGCTTCCTCTTCCTGGGCCGCCTGGACGTCATTTCCGTCGATTGACGTGTCGTCCGCTGGTTGAGGGGCTCTGGCATGCCTAAGCTTTGCAGAGCTACGAGAAAAGTAGCCTTGAATCTGCTGAGCTGTTAAGAACTCATCGACTTTAAAGCGCCGCTGGCCCTTGTCATCCCTTGTGTAGCGCATGTCTCGTGACACCTTCTCAGGGTCGGCTTTGTGGCCACTCTCTTGCCCAATATAAAATTTGTCATTCAAGTACTGGCGCTGGTTGTCATTGAAACGGGTGACCTTTTTTGTTCCCTTGAGAGCCCAGCCTTGTACCAACGGTGTATCTAAACGAACGTCTGATGAAGTCGGGGCGGTGAGTGTAGGCTGAGCAGTGAAACCCCTTTGGACCTTCTCGACGTACGACAACCTGGCGTAGTCTGAAAGGGTATATTTCTCTGATACAAACTTGCACTTTTCAAAGAGTAAGTGGCGCTCCAAATTGTAGTACTTCTGATACGTGCAAATGCACCCATCCACCGGACAGGACAACAACGCACTTGTGCCTTCTCCTTCCTCGTTCTTCTCTACATCTGAATGCTCAGGCTTCGTCAAGAGCACGCGCTTTCCTTTTGAGCATGAAGCAAAATCACCCTTGGACAGCTCAGCGTTACAGACATCAGCTAACCTGTTTACAACTGAATAATACACGAGAAAAGTGAACGGTGAACACTGAGAAAAATTAAAATAACGTATACATGATAGAACGATAAAGGTGTTAACTTTTAAACAAAGAATATTCTGTGTCAATGTAATGACAGAGTAACTGAAAATCATAATAGCCTGTAAGTTGGTTAATATGGTAGTATTGTCTATCATTTTTGCGCCATTTGCTACACTGTAAGATAGTACCACATTTTCATGAGTGGGAGCCTAGTATGGGACCATGTTTCCGTTTTCCTTGGTTATGGTTAAGTTATTGTCAGAACAATTCCTCTTTTGTATTTAATCCAAGTTCTTTTACTGTGTATTCGTATACCAATATATTATTATAAGAGTTTGTATTCGTCTTTGCATAATATTTACATGGCTATATCGTTTCCTGGCTATATGCTTACTTGTATATTCTTTTACAACTGTTAAAATAAATGTTCGTCATTGTTATAACTGTTACCGTGTAATTGAGACCATGATATAGTCTTTCCTTGTCCAATGTCGTATGCCCTCCAAACGGTAATGCAGCTCTCCTGGTAGAGGAAGTTGTTAAAGGTACTAATTCCCTCCCAGCGACCGGTCACATCTTGTTGTGGCCTGTCGGCGGCATCGCTCATTAAGACGACACGCACACCACTGATCCCTCCATAAGAAAGTATGGCTTCTCTGAAGTCGTGCGCTGTTACCACATCATGGCCCTCACTGATGTAGCGTCGTACATGGGACTTGATACTGGCGGCTTTCCTGTCGCAAAGGCCTTTGCCTCCTTGTGGGTCGCTGAAATCGACCCTTTTGACACGGATTCCGGTTGTTGAACCCAGCAGACGGCATGCTGAAAGCATGGCCACACTGTGGTAACATCCAGCGTTGTCTTGTCTGAGTGCTGCACTTGTTATTTCAGGATGCTCTGCCTTGAGTGTTCTTAAAGTGTGCTGGAGAACTTGAATGACAGCACCGGCGTCTTGGCTACATTCTTCAATAATGTGAACAAAGGTCTGCTGTTCAAATTCACCTGCCAACCTGCGGGCCAGTACACTAACATGCCAAGAGATACCTCTCTTACCGAACCAGTCTGTTTGCGTCTCCCTGTATCTCTGGGGAAGCCATTTCATTGCCCAGTCCTGCGTTATCAACACCGTCGTTTCGTCCAGCGTTTCTAGAAGCTCTGTCCGCGCCTTATCTTGTCGAAGGGACCTTAGCTGGTGGGCTTTCCAGGATTCAGTGGCTTGCTTAGCTTGGTGGAATGTATACCAAAGATCATCGCGTTCATCTTCTGATAGGGGAGCATCAGCTACAGTATCTCCAATTTCTTTTAAAGTAGTCTTCAGAAGCTCACACTGAGGACAGCTGTCATCATGATTGTGGTCGCAACTGGCGCAGAGAACTTCATCTTTGGGCTCGCTTAGAGCGTATACGCTGCAATGGTCTGGTATGGTTGCATGAGTGGAAACGTGTACCTGCAGCAACAATATATTACGTCTCCTGTAGTTATGATGCAAGAGCTTTAAAAATTACGATAGGTTTAATTCATAGTGCGTGGATCTTTAGATCGAAGGAAAGTACAGTAGTCGTAACAACAAGATGGTCGTACTATAAAGAGGGGATGGTACTATCACGGGATTCCATCGTACAACTCAACCTATGATATCGCCCCTTAACGTAACTTATAGTCAGCTTTAATGTACTGCTTTGCCTCCTTCAGCTTCTTCTGACAGCGACTTACCCATGTCCTGTCTTCATGACGTAGCTTTGGTAATATTGCAATCACGTCATCGAAAGCCTTACCACCGTCTGCTCTATATTGATAGAAATGTTGACGTCAGTCTTTTTCATACTGTCCTTATTCATATGCAAAATAAAACTAAAGAATCTCATCTAAGCTTTAGCATTTTTATTATTTCACAGCTTGCCATGTTTGTAATTTCAACACTTTTCCTACCAGACAGGAAAATTACGCAAAAAAAAAAACATTTTAAGTTTTGTGTTATTGAAGCATTCGAATTTGTAACGATTGAAAATTATGCGAAGGGGAGGAAAATTGTAACTGAAATGCATCGCCAATGCCTGTGGTGTTCAGATATTCAGCAGAAATGGTATTTTCCGCCAAACTACGACAACCTTGCTCGAAGTCGTCGCCCCGTCCAAAGGGAAGAAAAAACACCCTGGGAACGAGGTTGTGTTTAAGGTCTTTGTTTTTTACGGCCAACAAAATGGAACGTGTAACACCTCTGTATGGTATGTTAGAAATCTTAAAACTTGAGGACATCTATAATTTTAAAATCTCTACTTTAACACATAAGATTTAGTGCTCTATTATGTCGTTCCTTTCTATCCTTTCTGACTTTATCGTTCCGGTATCAACTCCTTAAGTATAAAGCCTCGGCTAAGCGATCAAACATTTTCGTCCAACATTCGCCGCGAGAGGATTGGAACGGGGTCGCGGCTAGTAAGGAGAGCTTGCTCGCAAGCTATATACCCGATAAAACACTCCTCGTTAGTATTTTTTATATAAAGAAGACACAGCCTTGTTTTTCTTGAATGGTAATATTTTCCTCACAGTTTGAACCATTGTTCAGGCTCCGCACTGGAGGGACACGCTTTCTGTGGAATGTTTTTGAAGCTTCAAAAAATTCGCCGCACGAGTTTGAACCCGATAAAACACTGCTGCTCGTTTTTTTTAAACATAACTTAAAATCTCCATCCACACCGAACACTAATACACAGACAAACTCAAACAAATCACGTAAAAGAATCACAAGTAAACCCCATAAATGAGTACGATAACTCAGCACTCATTATTGTGAGCCTGGGCTGCCTGTGATTTCGCAGGCCGTATTCCGTACCGTACGGACCGCATTGAAGGTTGAGAACTTGATAAAACAAAATTATTGTATTTGCCCTTGTAGGGTACGAGATTGGTTACAATACGATACGACACTGAAAAATATTGAACTTTTTCTTGACCATATATGGTCATCGTCACATCGAATAGAATTGCAACACATGATATAAGGCCTATTTCGGCTGCGTAGCTTGCTTTCAGTTGTGGGGGTGTTGGTGCACGCTCCAAGTTAGAACACTGAAAAATATTGAACTTTTTCTTGACCATATATGGTCATCTTCACATCGAATAGAATTGCCACACGTGATGTAAGGCCTATTTCGGCTGCGTCGCTTACTTTCAAATGTAGGGGTGTCGGTGCACGTTCCAAGGTTAATATTGTATAAAAATTCAATATTTTTTTAGTGTAATACACAGACAAACTCCGACAAACCCCGTAAAAGAATAGACTATTCTGGGTTGTTTTGTCAGCAACCGAACATAAGCGAAGAAAAAACTTATGTTAACTTACCATTGCTGCCCAGATACAGCAAAGGTAACTTCATTATATTTATTTTCTTCGCTTTTTTTTTTAAATCTTTCACATGTAAACCCCATAAATCGGTACGATAACTAGCACTCATTGTTGTGAGCTTGGGTTGCCTGTGATTTCGCGGGCCGTATTCTGTACAGTGCGGACCGCATTGAAGGTTGAGAATTTGGTAAAAACAAAATTATTCCATTCGCCATTATAGGATACGAGATTGATTATAGTAAACTCGGCGCTATGCCCCTCGTTGGCTATTTCACTCCTCTTAACCAACGCAGGCTCTTGAACACTGGCTAACTTGCATGTTCCCACCCCCTCCCCACCCTCACCCCCTCCCCGCTCGCGCTATATTTGGCCGATACGCCACTGAAAAATATTGAACTTTTTCTTTACCAACTATGGTCATCCTGACATCGAAGAGAATTGCAACGCATGGTAATAAAAGGCCATTTCTGCGTCGCTTGCTTTCAGTTGTAGGGGTGTTGGTGCACGTACCAAGTGAGAAACGTTGAAGAAGGTGGCCATTTCTCGTGAGTATTTGTCCACTGTAATTTTAATTTGCTCTTCGGTCACTTTTTGGGGGGATGAAATTTTGAGGTACATTCATTTCGAATTCTATGAGGCGAATAATGTGCTAGCTGATGAATTCGGATTTCTCAATAGTTTTGTGGGTTCCAGCAGTTTGTTCAAACCCTTTGAAGGTGTGGTGTTGCATGGCTTGGGCAAAAGCATGTGATTGTAAGGATAACCGCCTTTGAAAGGTTCAGGTGTTTGAACCTTTCTTGGCTGTAATCGAGGGCAGCCCGTCTGTTCCTTGTAACACTCGGGCAAGAGAAAGTTAAGGTGGCTCAAACCGGTTTCAACACTTTCAAGAACCTCACTTATTGGAACGCTTTACACTACAACACTGCATCACTTATTAGCAATGTTGTGGTACCATATGAAACAGCAATTGTTGCTGAATAAAAAGCGGTCATTATTGTGACGCAAGACGTAACCATGGCAACGGGAACACCTTGTAAAAACACCCTATATTTTGGCTTTAGTTGCTCATATCTCCAAAACGAACTAGGTGACCCCCATTTTTTATCGCTCGAAAGTGATCAACAGACCAAGATGAAACTTTTTGCAAAGTTTAAAAAAATTCTGTGGAGCAGATTCAGAGCCACCTTAAAAGATAAAAAAAATTAAGGTGGCTCTGAATCCGCTCCACAGAATTTTTTGAAACTTTGCAGACAGTTTTATCTTGGTCTGCTGATCACTTTCCAGCATTAAAAAATGGGGGTCACCGAGTTCGTTTTTGAGATACGAGCATCTAAAGCTGAAATATAGGGCGTTTCTACAGGGCTTTCCTGTTACCATGGTTACGTATTACGTCACAATAATGACCGCATTTTATTCAGCAATAATTGCTGTTTCATATGGTAACATAAAATTGTTACTATGTGATAGTGTTATAGTGTCAATCTTTCTGATAAGTGAGGCTCTTGAAAGTGTTGAAACCGGTTTGAGCCACCTTAAGTTTATCTTGCCCCATGGCGGAACTGGTGTAAGGTATTCGCCTTCGATCGAGCAGGCTGAAGTCGTGTATGAAAGTTTGTTCAATCAGATGATGTTGTCGTTCTGAATTAACATCCGCCTGTGACAGTGGGACAGTGCCATGCTCGTTTGCCGTGGAACTTGATAATAATTAAGGGTAGAATTCGTTAGGGCTCGATGGTTCAAATCTGCGAATTAGTACGTTACGTGTAATTTGTGACTCAAAGAAGAAATTGTTTTATTTATGTCCTCTTTTTTAGATTTACAAGTCCAAGAAGTCTAAAAGTATTTCATCATGGCGGATGCGGTGAGTAGGCCACTGAATGGGCAAGCAAGGAAGGGGGGGTTTCCTCAGAGAAGAATTGGGGCAGTCTCCCTTTTCTCTTAGGATCCCAGGCCACCCAATAGTAGGCTATGTTCGTGTAATAAATATTGTGAAACCTATACGTTTCTATTGAACTGAATAGTGGTAGACATGCAGATATTTTTGCTAACCTCAGGAAAGGAAGGAAAAATGAGAAGAAATAAGTGTACATATACATACATATACATCATAACTGTTTCATCATCAATAAAAATGTTCCTTTAAGCATATCCTCCTTTATCTAAAATGCCTTGTCTTAGGGCATACATTTTAGTCTCAGAACACTGGAAAGAGTTATTGGATTAGGTATGACCTGGACCGTAACAGTAGTAATGTTGTTTACTTATTATCTTGTGTTACGTGCAATACGGTGGCTCTACTATGACAAGGTTCATTGATTGACAGTGCCTGATGAATTGGCATTATTAGGTCTCTGGGCTTACTGGTTAAAATGCCTCAAGCTGCAGGGGCTCAGTGAAAGTGACTTTTTCTTCAGATAGAACAGAGCTATATTAGAATTTAAGTGTTTAAGGTTTAGCTTAATGCTTGTGCTATTGAAATTTTGGCACACGCTCAGGTCTTCATATCACTTATAGTGGTTTTCCATGTTGTGTGTTCATTTTTGGGTTATGCATGATTCAAACTTGTTATAAGATGGTGTGTGATGCCTGTAACAGCCATTTGCCCTGATAAAGGCCGGTGAATTTGGCCAAAATATAGGTGTAGGATAAAACTAAAAAATTTCTTGTTTAGTTTCTAAATGAAAGGTTTTTCTTTGCAAAGGATGACTTGATAATTATGAATATTTGAATGCTCTGAAAAGCATGGCTTCAGACAAGACGCCTGGAGTGGATGGCTTACCCTGTGACTTTTATGAAGTTTTCTTGAATGGTATCGGAGAAATCTTGATAAATGCTTTAAACTACTGGCAGTTATGATTTAGGACAACTCTCAACCTCTTAAACATGGGGTATAATCAAATGGTGACCCTTGTTGCTTTTAAGTTGTGACTACAAGATAGCAACCAAAGCTATTGCTAGCAGCATTAAAGCAATGCGTCCAAAACTTACTTCAAGTGAGCAAACAGGTGTCATGAAGGTCAGATGAATGGGATATAATTTTGTTTTCAGCTCAGTAGGGGAGTTAGGCTGGTGCTGCCATTTTTTGCCTTATTTTTTCATCCTTGCAGTAGAAATAATGGCTGAAGCCTTTCAGGAAAATAATAAGGCGGTTGGTAGACTGTTGGCGGCATCTTCGCAGGCTTAGATTTTTAGGGAAAGTTACATTGCTGAAAACCCTTCCAGCATCATAACTAGTATACATCCTCTCCCCTTTAGAAACAACTAAAGCTTTGAAAGAAATCAACTTGATGTTTTTAACTTTCTATGGAGTGGCAAGGGCAACAAAAAAAAAAGAAATGCACTGGTAAATGACTGCTCAGAAGGAGGAATCAAAATGATGGATGTTCTCTTTTAACAAGTCCATAAAAGCCACTTGGATCAGAAAGCATCTTAAAGGTCAATCACAGCAGCTAGAAGCTTTGTTGATTTGACCTCGGGTGATGCTGAGTGGTAATTTGCACAAAAAAGATATGCAAGGGTTATTTTTCACATGGGCGAGTTTTCAGAAATGTGGCATAAAACAATGAAAAATATCTTTGTTGTTTTGACACGCGTATGCTAACCAAAAACAAGTAATAGTTTTCTGCACAGGCACACTCACTTTTAAAAATAGAAAAAAGGTTCCAAAAAGACGCACTGGGGTTTCCACATTGCAAAATAGTATATGTTGGGTTTTTTTTTTTTTATACGCTGACCAAAACAATGAAAATGCATGCCAACCAAGCCTGACAATACCTTAAAGATTCCGAAAGTATGCACTGGGATTTTAGCGTTGTCGAATAGTGCTGACAACTTTACAAACAGTTTTTTCACCACTTTAAACAAAGTTAGCAGAAATGAGTGATTCTGTGGGAGAAGGGAGTGTTAGGAGGTGAGGATCCAAAAACTTTGCTTCACACCCAAGTGGTCTTGTTTGGAAAGTTCTTTGCCTTGAGAAGTGGTTAAGAGCATTGGGGCTTGACATTTGAATAGCTGAGTGAAATTGAGGGTGACCAGATTGAATGCATGCGATTGCAGTATAGACCACACAGAGAGAAGAACTACGGAAGTGGACAAAAGCAACATAATGTAACACCAAAAGAAGTAGAACATTACGAGAATGTGACCAAACCAGAGAAGTGTGTTGTTAGATTGTATAAGAAGTATATTTCAAAATGTCCCCAAGACTGTAAGATTGTGTGGGTGTGCTGCGAGGAGAATATTACTCTAGTATTCCCCTAGGGGAATATTAGAGTTGATAATCCTAGAGGAATATTAGACTATCAGCCCTGCTCTCTCCTGTTACAGTCAAAGCCACCACCAGGTTTTCAGACAGTTGCTAATTAGCGGGGTTTGTTCAATATAATCAGCCTGGAAGAACAAAGGAAAACGAGCCATGTGAAAAATAAGTTAAATTTAATAGCTTCCTCTTTTGTCAAGGAAATAGTCCTTGAAATCTGAAGTGAAGTTTTCTCAGAGGAAATGGTAACGTCTGATCGTCATCTTCTGTCATTGCCCTTTGTGGTATAATTCTTTAATCCAGGTTGGAGATACTGTTTTTTGTTTTGTTTTTTCTTTGTTTTGCTCTTTTTTACAAAGATTAGTATGCTAAAGGTATAACAAAACATCTGATGAACAACTCGATCAACTAAGCTTCGTACTTGGTCTGATTTTCAAATCAAGTATAACCTGCAAATTTGGTCTCTTACTTGAAGTGCCTATGAAGTAAAAACAAGAATATTTCTTGCTTATTTGAAAGATGTTTCAAAATGATGAATGGTGTTTTCTTTTTTTAAATAACTCCTCTTGTTCCAGAGATAATGAAGTTTTTGTTAAAAAAATTATGACATCACAAATGGTGAAGATAAATCACAAAGTGAATAATATCTCGGGAAATAGTAGAATGATGTTAATCAAACTTGTCACCAATAATGTATGTCACGTGAGGCAGAAAGTGATGTTGCCATGGCAACCATTTTGCAGCTGGGTCTATATCATTCAAGATTGACTCTATTTGACGTGGGCATTCACTATTTTATGTTAATTTCCTAGGGAGGTATGTCTGGAATCAAGCTCACTGAGGACATTGTCACATTTTACAACAACGAGTTTAAACTTGAAAAGCAGCATGCCTTCTTTACCCTCAAGATTGCAGAGAACTTTAAAGAGATTGTACTGGATTTCTCTGCTGAACCGTACAGTAAGACGGCTGGTGAAGAGGAATGGAAGGATAGGTTTAAGGAGATGTTAACAAAATTGGACAAAAAAGAGCCTTTGTTCATAGTCCATGACTTCCGGTACATTTCTGCAGACAAGAGGCATGTTGATGACCTCATCTGCATCTGTTGGTGAGTTATATCATAAGTTCTGTTTGTTGTTGTTGTTTTTTTCCAGGAGCAGCAGCTGTTGTTATACCTTTTCTAAGTTTTATGTATACTAGTTGAAGATCATGATGCTCTCCAACCATGCAGACAAAGTTTCCAAAATCCTTATTTTTCAATGCTGCAACTGGGCAGTTTTTGTGGAAACAAATGGGAAAACAATGGCATGATTGTAATCTCTCAGCATGGAAACTGTAAATGCAGAAAGGCTTACAATATAGGAGGCAACATAGACAGATATTGCATAAAGAGTGAACATGCACAGAACAAATGAGCCTGAACAACATGACCTTTAACATTTTGTGGTATTAACTTTTGACAAATCATTTGAGTTCACCTTACCACGTTATGAAGGAAACTTGTACCAAGACACAGTAACGCCTCTACCTTTCTTTGATGCAGTTTCTTCAAAACAAAAGAAATGTTATTGTACCAGCTTTACCGCCATTTTGGAGAGAAAAGGCAGACAGTGTCAGCCTAGAATTGTGTATCTCTCTACCATGTTTTATCATAAAGGGCTTGGCTCAAGTGAATGTCGCATACCTGGACAACACAAGGTGCTGCCTTCTATTGACAACCCTGTTCACTGGTTAAGATGTACATAACAAGATAGTAAATAATAAGAATTATTATTTGGGATAACTTATAAGTATGCCAAATAATAAAATACCTTGGGACTTGTGGTGCAACAAAGAACAGTAATGGGAAGTGGTATTTATTGGTAATTGCTGGAGCAAAGTATGACATCTGGAGCAATACATTTCACCTCCCTCTTCTGAATAAGTCAGACTGTACATGTGCTGCTTTGGAAGACTGAGGATAGATGTTGTTTTTAGAGGATCACTACTCTCCTGAGGTGATCAAAATGCATACAAATGCACATGCTCTCCACTGTAGACTTGCACAAAAAACCGAAGAGGGAGCCACTGCAATTGCTTTAATAAGAGTGATTCGCTTTTTTAAGAGGGTTAAAACACAGGGAAGAAAAATTGGTACTAAGAATTTTTTTTCCATGCTCATCTTAGAAAATTATCAAGATTCGATTGAGCAAATAAAATAAAGTCAGTTCTGTCTTGTACACTTTAAATTCATGGGTTTGTGTGAATCAATTTTGGAACAACTATTGCTACATTAACTGTTAACAATCTTTAGTGAAGAGGAATGGTCTTTCCCCTTCAAATGAAAACAGGCAAATAATTTGCATCTTAAAGTGATGAATTATTGATGGTGATTTGGGTTATAAATCCCAGTGCGAATAACAGGAGTGTAACCTATGACCTTTTGATTTTGCATGTTGCTTTAAGACATTTAAAGGTGGTGGATGTGGCAGGTTGCTGTAAAAAAATTATTGTCAACTCAAGAATGCTTGTTTGTTTATCTTTATGCAGGAGTCCAGATGAAGGGGCAACTATAAAGAGAAAAATGATCTTTGCAAGCACAAAAAATAATGTCACCAAGAAATTAAATGGTGTTATTGAGATCCAGGCCAATGATCTTGGTGATGTTGAGTATGATAGTGTACGTGAAAAATTGATAAAAATGAAATGAAAGGCAAATTTTTCACCCAAACAGAATAACATTTGGAGATTTTGTTGTACTTCTCTATAGTGAGAGTGTTTTGATTGCATTAGTAGTGGTTGTCTATTTGAGCTGTCCTGTATAGTGTATGCAACTGTTAACGTGCAGTAAGGAACTTAACTTAAAGAATGAAGCTGAGGTGATGTTACTGCAAATTGTATAGTAAACGTGGTCATAGCTTGATTTCATATCCATGTGCACTGCTAAATGGTTAAATGTAAAGGCTACAGAAAGAAGTTGCACGTGCAACAAAAATGGTAACAGCTATAGGTGTCGTACTGAAGAATAGGGTTTTAAGGGTTGATTTTTATTGTGGCATATTGAGAAATTCTGTTCAGGTTTAGAGGAAATTTTTTAAAACTGCTGATGGTATTTTCCAGTGAACTGTAAACGATCTCAAGGAGCTTTTCTTGTGTTGACATCAGATTGCTCTCTTCGTTGTTGACGCAAGCTGTGATGGGTAACTTGAGAGCCCTAGTACTTGGTAGTAGACTTAATGGCAGGCAATAAATATTCTTACATCATTGTGCTAATTAACCTCACTAGCCCCATTAGCATGTGCAAAATTGAAAATAATTTATTTTTGCATTGAGGCTAATGAGCTCCTTGGCACAATTTGTTGGCTGGCGTTTATGAATTTGGTCCATTGTGCTCAAGCTGCGTGTGTGCTTTCCATATCAGACGAGAAAGTCAAGTGGAATCCTAGCACTATAAAGGCATGAACATTTCTTGTTCTTGACTTGTTTTGAAAGCCTTTTTTCGGAAGATAGTGGACGGATAAAATTTAAGATGTTTCTAATTCTGACAAATAAGAATTGTGTATGTCATTAATAAATAAGCAAACTGCTTTACAGTCTGAAGTATGCGCTTGCGGCTTCTTTTCTTTATACCTA
>BLFK01000601.1:652354-664854 GCA_014634185.1 Astreopora myriophthalma | reverse complement strand
GGGGGGTTTAGATATAATTTGCACGGAAACTCTCTTGCCAGAAGAAGGGGTCTAGGTCCAGCCTGCTTCTCGTCTCCTGTAACGGAACATCCCTTGCGGTTTCGCATTGGAAGTTAAGGATGGACACTTACGGTTGGGTGCCGATCCAGCCGTCTCAAACAAAACAAGCCATTTTCCGAACCGGTGTCACAGCGTTTTGTGTTCCCCCGTGTTATCTGTTCCCCGAACACTGGGCACTAGTGCTGTGTGTCCCCGGGTATGGGGCGCCAAAGAAGTTAATATTGTATACCATTTATATGGTCTGTTCCACTTTTTATGTGGTCAACTTCACTTTTTATATGGTCAACTTGACTTTTTATATGCTCAACTAATGCATTGCGGCCGCCGGCAGGCAGCACTCAAACAAAGATGTCTGCCAACAAGGAAGACATTCATCAGATATCCTCCGCGTGTGCCATTGCCACACAAGCACTGGAGGCCATTGGAAACCTACAGACTAATGACATCTGAAATTTGGCTGCATCAACGGCTACTAACAGTACTTCTAGTAGTTCTATCCCGCCTACAAACTCGGCGTCGATTGCAACCGAGCTTAGTCGAAGATTTCAAACTTACAACGCACGTGGCAGGAGCAACCTCGTTCCCAGGGCCTCTCGTCTTCCCTTCCCCTGGAGCAACAGAAAACGGGTTTCCTCAAGTTTTGTGCACGGGGCTTCTTCTTCCAAGTTGTCAAAATTTGGGCGACCAAGATGCTCTTGGAGTCGTGTGGGCTGCTCAAAGCGATGTCTTTACATTCAGAATTAAACCGCCTTCGGTCAATTTCGAATTCACGAAGAGGAACGTTTTGAGAAATGTAGCTACCCTGTTTGACCCGCTTGGTCTGGTGACGCAATTCACTATCAGAGCAAAGATTCTGCTGCAAGAAATGTGGACCCGCGGACTGGACTGGGACGAAGTAATAGGCAAAGATTTAGCAGAACGGGCTCAGCAGTGGTTTACAGAGTTGGAGGATTTGAAGCAAGTACAGGTACAGCGTTGTCTGAGAACAAACACAAGACCATCTGAAATGACCATTCACACGTTTGTGGATGCCTCTAAGGATGCGTTTGGCACCGTTTGCTATGCAAGAAATGTTTGTGAAGACGGAACCGTCGCGATCAGGTTCATTGCTTCCAAAACCAGGGTTGCTCCATTAGCGACGATGAGCATACCGAGATTAGAACTGTCGGCAGCTGTTATGGGACTAAGACTTACTCCCTTTCCTCGTGCGAGAATCTAAATGGTGACTCCAAGGTTTTTTCTGCTCTATTAGGGTGGACTTTCCACTAGTGACCAAGAACTCGTTAAGCTTTGTACGGCGGAGACCTAGGTTTGCGCTGGCTCTGCTATCATCCGATAGGTCACTACTACTCGGTTCAGTTTGTTTGGGCACGTAGAGACTAGTGTCGTCTGAGGCGATCGTTACATTTCCCATTGCCATACACAGACTATCATCACTGTTTGAACTGCCCTTGTTATCCTAAAAGAGAGCCATTAAACCGAGATGTTTCAGTGCTATTATTGCATGCTTTCAGTGGTTTGAATCTTTTCTTTGTCCCACCAACCCACATTTCATAATAACTATGCGGGAGACGCTATCTTTTTATATGTTGTATTTTGTTTTCATTCACTTACAGTTTCACTCGATGTGGAAAGCTTTGTTTGTGACGAAGACGTAGTTTCTCGTGTCTGTTGGGTGGCTTCAACTAGTGACTCATCATCTGCAGCATTCGGTTGTCTTACAGAGGCCGTCATATTTGGTGTACTCAGCAAAACACTACACAGCTTACATATTGCTGCTAAAAGTTAAGAGAATATGCATCAAAATACTGAGAACTTATATACCAGTCTCGCCACTCCTATAGAAACGAAAATCAGTCGCTTTTTGTTGTGGTGTTCAGCGAAAGCTGAGGCCCGGGGAGTTATCATAAGCTTCCTAGTATACTTACGAGATCCGAAGGCACTAGTGTGGAGGTCATGCTGTAGACGCGTTTTGACTGCACAAAGGTGATACTCCGATCTCCCTTCATTTGCTTTGTCTGATGAGGTGCCCAACTTGGCGGTACAGCACAGAATCGTTTTTGGCAGCGCCACCTAATGCCAAATAAATCCCGATGTATTGGGCAAATAGACATGCTAAGGTGGCTGTCGTCAATCTGGAATACACCTTGAAAAGTGTTGCAATCCATATGAGCATTTTCATTAGTCACTTTATTCTGGGTTTGCCTTGGTGGCTTGTTTGTAACTAGCCCTTTTTCGGACCGACGAAAAGTTGACTTGTTGCTGAATTCAGTTATTTCCGGGGTGCGACACCGTCTTCTAGCTCGGTTGATTAGATCGGTATTTTTATTCACTTGAGTTGTGAAAGGAAAATTTGGCTGTACATGCTCGCCGATAAATAAGTCAAAAAACATATGACGGCATGTGAAGACGAAATGCTTTCAAATTATACTTGAACAACATTTCGTTCCCTAGTAACGTCCTCTGCAAAATCGGCTCATGCCTCTTAACATGCCTCTGCATCCTTTTTGAATGTCAACGCTTGATCTAATGATGAGTTTTCCGCAATAAGTGCAGAAAGGGAAAATTACGAGCGTTGCGTATCACATACACAGAATTAAGCTAGAGAGCAATGAAAATAAGGTCCCGAGATATTCGTCAGTGTGTGCGGTCAATGGAAAATCGCGATTAAAGCAACTGACCCCAGCTTAACTACCGTGTAAAGCAGACTTTTCTAGTGAGTAAGCATATTATAATTAACATCATTTTCTGTTAATACAAACCTGCTCTGGCTAGAAGAAGTTCAGCCTCAGTTTTCAGGGTCGAGTCAGCAAATCCAGCTCCAAAGGCCCTCAAATGATTGCTGATGTCTTTAGTACACTTTTCGATTATTACGCAATGAAAATTCGCTCGATTATCAACACTGTATCCGCACGGTCCTCCAACTAGCGAAGCATATTTACACGATGCCATTTCCCATACAATTTTGGTGGTTAGCAAGTCAGACCGCGAACAGGGTTGTCAGAGCAAAACAAAAGGGACTGTGTCAATGGCTTTATTTTCCAGGCAAAGTCCCGCGTGAACGGTTACTAAGCAGCTTCTTGGCACAAACACCACGCGGGTCTTGTAACGCAATCCCTGAAGTTCATCGGTCGAATTTGGAAACTGCTGATGGGGATGCTGTGCCACTTATGTTGCAGGATTTGTGCGTTATTCAGTACGACTCTGCAAGGTACTAATTACTTAACACTCACAGTCATTTTTCTGTACGTTAAAAAGGGCGATGTTCGAACGCAAGACGTTCCGATTTGATCAAATTTATGAGTGCTTCTAACTGGAGACTCGTGTTATTTCGTGGAACTATTCACAAAGCAAAAATCTGTTACTTTTTTCTCGAAAATGAAAGTTAATCAAGAAAAGCAGTCTTAAGATTGATTGGCTAGCAGGGCGAACGTGACCCGCTTCAGGGTACAACTTTGTTGGAAGAGCGGCAAAACACTCGAACATTTTTTCGTCAAGCAGAATTGTTGGGCGAAATGTTTGATCAAAAGCAAAGTCTATCCAACATTTGATCGAGCACAAATTGTTCGACGAACGTCATCCAACATGGGCGGCCAAACGGTCGAACAATGTTGGATCGAGCAAAGTTGGAACGCTGGATCCAACTTTGTTCGATAGTTTGGCCAGGGCTTTAGCAAACGGCCGAATGCCGTGACAGGCAAGCTCAAATTTCACGAAAGTACCAGTTGTATTTCGCGACCTCAACATTTTTCTTTTGAGTTGCCCATAGTTTTGAAAACGGATCTTAGAAGAAGAAATAATGCTCTTTCATGTGGTATAAGCCTCTGGACTCTAGGCTATGTACCAGTCAATGATTTTAGACTCTCAATTTTGTCAATTTTGCGCTGCAAGAAATCGCTCAAAATAATGTAAATAACGAAAAATTGCCCAAATATTCAAGTTTGAATCCAACTAAAAAATTAACCACTCAAAATGTGTATAATTACCTACTTGCTGTAATGGTTTCTTTGTTGTCCCGAATATGACTGTTTTCAGTTTGAAAACGAGTTGTCAACAATGTGCTGTGCCAGACCCCTAAAACCCGATCCAAGAGCCGCAAAACCAATATCCTCTCCGTACGTCTAACATAATTATAGAATTGAAGTTAAACATATATTTTTGGTAACAGGTTACCTATAGCTATGCTGTGAATTTTTTTTAGAATTTTGATAATTTCCTTATTGCAAGCCGTCGGTTGGTATTTACAGACCTCCTCTCTTAAGTCTCTGTAAACATGCATGCAAAATAGTTTGTGACGTCAAATCAGGAATAGACCCATGCCCCTTTTGACTCGGTCGTGTACCAAATGATGTTTCGTTTTTCGTAAGTTTTGGAAGCATACAAAATGTCAAGATTTGGCAAAAATGGGGGAAAAAAGTCAAAGGCGTTTCAAACAAATGCAAAGATGTATTGTAGCAAAAAAAAATATTTGGGGGTTAGGTGCACTTTACGCATGAATAGGTCAAATTTCGATATCTTATAATTTACTCTTACACAAAAGGCATCATCCTGAGGGTGCAGGGTTAAAAACTCACACAGTTGCTTACTTTATTCCCCAGAGCCTCGACGTCATGTTTATTGTTTGAAGTTGAATTTTAAAATATCGAAATTGCCCTATTCTCTCAGTCAACGAGACAAAACAAAACCAAACAAACAGCAAAAAACATTGACAACCACCCAACCATTGTTATAAAGCGAGGAAATACCTGCAAAGGAAAATCGACCCAAGACCGAACTTAATTATTTATTAATAACTTGATAAATAAAGGACAAGTATAGCGACGAACGAATATGACTTTACTTGACTTGGAACACTTTATGCAGGAAAGGGGAAGGGGCATACGGCTGAACAGGTCCACAAGGCAAACAGCAATGCATGTACACACACACACACACACACACACACACACACACACACACACAAATGTATATATTATGTTCATATCTCAGCCAATCGGACGCGACACCAATTGCAACTTGCTCTCACGCGTTTTCCCGCGCTATTTCTTGCGCTTAGTGCCGGTTGCATGTATTTACTTTGCACTGTGATTGGCTAATTTGATCATTTACGTGTCAATGCTGATTGGCCACGGTAGATACTTGGTCTTGGTTTAACGACACTAAATTAATGAACTGAAACCCACTATAATAATATTCTGACCAAAAACAAACAAAAAAAATCGAACAAGGACAGTAGTTTTAGAAATCCCATTACAACCAAGGCATATTTTCACGAACGGATCATGAACATTACGGTTTCGAGGCCAGTTTGTCAAAGTCACGATAACCTCATTTGCTTAGCTGGTGCCACACGGTTCAACATCGTGCAACTTTTGTTGCTCAACAATTGTTCAAAAATGTTGCAGAAACATGTTGAACGGAATAGAGCTTGCCTCTATTTTCGTTCAATAGCGTTCAACCGTTCAACATGTTGACTGGTCTACAAAGCATATAAAGAAGGGCACCGGTAGCTTCACTACCATTCGTAGGCCAGGTCTCTGGGCTAGCGACTGTGAAAAGGCTCACGGCAACTTAGGTTTTCAGTTAAGGTGATTCCCGAATAATAAAAGTTGACATTAAGATTAGACGTTCACTGATTGTTCCATTCATTATTCTAACTCGAAATGTGCAGTAAAAAACGTATGTCACCAAGTTTGTTTACCTCATGTAAGTGCCTCAATTTACTCACACTGGTGATATCTAGGACACGTTTATTTCGTCGGTTCTCGCTTCGGTTCGTAGGAAAAGGAAGCACAACATTGACATAATTTGGTAGGATAACAGGATTGCTGTGTTGCATTGATCAAAAGGAACAATTTAATGTTTCTTTCATCGCATAGACATAAGTCGTGAAAAAGCACTGAAAGCAAATATTCCTCAGGTGCGTGATCAATGTGTCCACGAGTGATGGCTACGAATGCTTCTCTCAATCACTTCTTTCTGAAACGAGTTTTGTTTTAGAACTTTACCGTACAAAGACAATGGGGCCATTTATACGGGAGAAAATAAGACGCGTCTTAAATAGGACGCGAACTGTACCATTTATACGTTCGCGTTCTACATAAGACGCGAAATTCTCGTATAAATGGTTCGCGTCTTATTTTGGGTGACTCGTCAACGAAATGACCATGTTGTTGTTGTCGTCACGCATGTAACAGGCATGCGCACTTATAGTTCACGTCTTATTTAGGACGCGAAACCATTTATACGAGGAAGTTCACGTCTTATTTAAGACGCGGACAAAATAAGAACAGCCGAAAATTCTGTTCCAAGATGAGACGCGTCTTATGTAAGTCGCGTCTAAAATAAGACGCGAACGCTTGTTTTGTACCATTTATACGAGCAGTTCGCGTCCTATTTAAGACGCGTCTTAACTAAGACGCGTCTTATTTTCTCTCGTATTAATGGCCCTATTGACTAAAAGAGCAAAATTACGTGCAAAACAACAATAGGTCACCAAGCTCGTTGAGGCGAAAATGACGCTTTCTCGCCATGTTAAACATAGTGTCAATGAAAAATCCCTCCAAGTTTTCTGTGCGCGCTAATGCCCCAAGAAATCATGCACAATAAGGATGCGCACTGCAATACAAAGGAATCACTTTAACAACTAGTCTGAACACAGATGCTGGCTTCTTATCGAACTAGAGCAACTGGCATTTCCTTGTCATAGTCCATTCAAACGGTTAATTTTATTATGTTTTTGCGTTTAGAGACCACAAATATAAAATCTGATAAATACTTTCTGACGTGCATGAATTTCAAGCAGCGTGTTAATAGCATATGCTGTACGATATGAGACGGATAGTTAACAGCACATTGCTTCTCCAAAGTTTTGCGAGAACTCGATTCCGAAAATTCAATATTTTTTTAACATTAACTGCTTTTCTTAATTACCACTTACAATGTAAGCAGGATAACAAATAAGGCGTAAAGACGAGTACTGTGCAAGTACACAATTATGAGCACTAAATGCTATGTCCGACTGTGCGAGTCAAAGAGATCACAGCCAGCTCCTTCAATGACCATTTCCGAGTTCAACCCAGCCTGTTTTGCAAATGAACAAACTGATTTTCACAAGACTTCGCACTTTGACTCGCTTTGAAAGAGGCTGCGGCAACTTGACATCCACACAGTCGGTTATGGGAAAGTTGTGAGCCACATCACTTTCAAGAAAGAACAAATAGTTTTAAGTATATACGAAGCCCTTTCTTTACATTTTCTGTTTGATAAATAATCTCTTATGGCTTATTTGCTATTTTAATATTTACAAGTATGACAACTGCTTGATATGCCATATTGGATGGATTCAGAATATGTCGCCGTTGTTCTCGTGTGCATTAGAAGAGCCTTTTCTCGTACCTGAACAGAGAAAAATGGCATCATTAGTTTTCTCTACCTTCCCAATCTGGTCAATGTCTAGATTTACTGGGTCGATGTCTTATTCTACTGGATAGTTCAAGCCTGTGCACACTACGTTTGCAAATGTAAAATTTAGACACGATGAAAGGCGATGACAGGGAACCCCCCTTTACACTCGCACAAAATCTGGCACGGCACTCCTAAATCTCGTTACGGTACCCATGTTTTCCGAGCACGGTCCGGTATATTTTTAACGTGTGAACAGAACCGACTGAGGGCTTATTTAGGCGCCGTTACACTAGGCAAGTTCTCTTGCAACTTGTCTCGCAATTTTGTTGCCACGAAAGTTCCCACGCTGCAAGCAAGTTGCTCGGTGTTACACTAGGCAACGTTTCGTGCAACCTGTCTCACTTTTGATGATCACATGAAGTCTAGGGTCATTTTCCTTGGTTGATGCCGCAAAACGTTGCGACACAAGTTGCAGGGTAGATGTTACACCGCACAATGTGGAAAAAATTCCTTGCGACGTTGCGAAACGCGTTGCGCCGCATCGATTGCGGCAACAAAAAAAATGCGAGAAATGTGTATGGCAGGGTATGTTACACTAAGCAATTTTGCGTGCAACTTGTCTCTCAACAAAATTTTTGGGGTGCCAAGCACATCTCCGGAGGTGCGCTCGGCACGGATGAACTCGGTAACATACCGAAAATTCGGCACGTGTAAACTGATTGCCGTGCCGTGCTCCGCGCAAAACGGCCAGTGGTATGTCGAAGAACGGCCACTGCGCATGCGATTTTCCAGGCACCTTGCAAAGTTCATAAAATAATTGAGTAAACACGTAGTGCCGTGCCAGCAAATTATCGGTACCGTGCCACGACTGAGAGGTAACGTGCCAATTTTTTCTGCGTGTGTATAACTGTAAACAGGGAGTGCCACGCCAAGAAATCATCGATGCCTTGCCACGATTTAGAAGTGTCGTGCCAATTGTTCTGCGTGTGTACAAGGGGTTTGAATTTGCGTTTTCATGATGCAAAAAAGATTCTTACGAATGAAGTCCGTGGACTCCTCCTTCTATTTGCGCTGATGTTGTCCTCTTCTCAAATTTCAGTTCACCAGAGTACATCATGGATCTGAAAGAAAAAAAGGGGGGGTGGGGGGGGGTCAGTGAAATACTTGTAACTCTTCATATTAGCAGGGTTGACCGGGCTGGCTCGATTTCCGCGGAGGTCTCGCTACTAAATCCCTTGTAAAATTCTATGTATTCTTTTCAGAAGGCCGGCTGTTTGCCTGATCTCGTACATAAGCGATGCCAAAGAAGGTATTTTCTACGGAACGTTTATGACGTTGAAAGGCAAATACATGATCCCCGACGAGCAACGTACATGTGCTTGAAGACCAGTTTCGTACCATTACCAGTACCACTTCTTCTACCACTACCACTATTTCATAACTAGTAATTGCATTATGGGTACCTGACATGTCCTCCAGAAGTCCCCCAATATTTCCCTCAAAAGGGTTGCATCGGACGAGTAGTTACAGGAAAGTAGAGGTCCAGGCCTCATTTTTTTGCTCAAAAATACCTTGTTTCCTGCTTGGAGCGGGATTTGAAAAAAAACCTTAAGAACTTCACTCAGCGTTCTTTCCCGCGGCTTTGCGGTCAGGGAAGTCAAGGAAAATGAGGCCAAAAGAAGCAGGCTAAGTTACTTCCCGTCCTGTTCCCCCAAAACTAAGCGAAAACAGGCAGGAAACGGAGTGATAACCTTTAGGTATTTCGAAAAACTGTTACAGAAAATAAGGCATCTTTTAGCAAAACCACAAATCGGTCTATAGAGGAACCATATTAGGATAAGCAACCATGTGGTTGCTAAGGGCTTCCTCGCCATTTTCCTTCGTGCGGTTCTATTTTTAACGTATATGAACCTACAATTATCGATGGCCAAATACAAAGAAAAAGGAAGACAGAAATGCTTGGAGCCTTTTGGTTGTTACTTGCTCAAACCAACCTCAACTGAGTAAGACTTTTAGCTCCTAAGTCTTGGCAGCCATGTTGAATGCCAGTGCATAAGTACGGCAGAAAGCGATGAATGGAGCCCTTGTCGGCAACTGAGCCCGACACACCTTGAGCCACTTTGACCTTGTCGTGTTCACTGAGAAGAAACGTTTGACTTCATTTGAGTACATTTCCAGTTAAATGAACACTTAATTGGCCACTCAGAGCTGACGAGACAAACGGTACGAATGCATATAACGGATTAACGAATCACAACTCGCCTGAGGCAGATCGGTTGGCTATTCACCAGTGCAGCCAAAGAGTTGAACAACGGAATACTACCCAGAACAAATCCAGCGCGTGTTCAGAACAGGACTTGAACCTTTGACGCCCGCATTTCAAGTCCAGCGCCCTGAGCATTCGGCATTCGGCAACCCTGCCTGTATAACTCAAAATTATTTTTCATCCTTAGAATTTCAAGTACGTTCCTTGAAAAACTGAATCGTCACTCCTTGAGCCTTGGAGCATACCGGTAAGTCCCACGCTTAATATGAAAAGCCTCATTTCCGACAGCTTTGCTGCGAAATTGCGCTAGAGCCCCGCGCAAATAAACACCATTTCCGAGCCGCTGATAAAGTGGAACAAGGCTTCATGTGCATAACAGACCACTGCCGTGTTTACTTCGGCCTCTTTTTCAAAGCGAGTCGGTCTTTCGTATGAAAATCAGTTTTTATTCATATGCAGAAATAAAACCAATAGGCCAATTGCATGATGGCGTGATTTACTAGCAAGACCAGAATGCATTGAGTAGCGTCTATCGTCAGGCAAATTCTACCAATTGTCTCGTTATTGCCTGAACAGAAAAATCTGCACGAGAAAGCATTTTGACAAAGCATCCTGGTCTTGGTAGTAAAATGACGCCATCATGCAAATGGATATTCTGCTATGGAGCTAAAGTCTTCCGATCTGAAATCGCAAAATGACATACCCACGAATGTTATCACGGGACTCGGGTATCGAAGTTGGTGAACTAAGTCAGGCCATGAGAGACCGCGCAGGGTGGCGTGCCGTTGCAGCTGACATCCCGGCCTCGGATGCCGAAGGATGATGATGATGATGATGATGATGATGACCATCACAAAACTTTCGCACTTGGACTCGCTTTGAAAAAGACGCTGACGTGAACCAAAAAAAATGGCCTATTGCTCTGTACAATTCATCACACGTGAAAGTCCTCAGGTGTCTCCCCTTAAACTTCCAGAATGAAAAAGACAAATTACCTGAAGTATCTCTGCGCTCCACCTTTGTGCTCCATTGCACTCAGTGAGCCCATTCCTAAAAGAAAGAGAGAATGCGGATGTATTTACATAAGCCATAACTTAGCCTCTTTTCCACAGCGAGTCAAAGTGCGCAGTCTTCGTTACGAAAATTCGTTTTCATTTGTAGCTTTAGTAAAAGGCATAATACCATCACAAAAATGTCACATTTGGAATCGCTCTGAAAAAGGCAGCTCAAATCAAGACCTTTTGACGCTAAAACTAATGGTTTGTCGAGAACTTTTCCTCTAGCTTTCGATGATGATGATGATGATAAACTTTATTTCAGTGTCAAGTCTTCTAGCTGGCCATATAAGGCCTACTAATAGGGGACACCAAATTAAAATACTATCAACAATAACTAATTAATGTAAAAGATGGTTGCTAAAAGTGAAATTTACAAAAACATACATCCTTACAAATATCAGTAAAACGTAGTCAAATTTAAACTCATCACAAATAGATGAGCTTGGGAACTGGTGCCTAAAAGGTTAGCGGGGAGCAGAACAATCTCGTACCCAGAGTCCTCAGGCTCTTTGGTCAGCGGGTTGTCGCCAGGAGAGACTCTGGGATAATGGACGCCATTTTTCCCACAAAATCTGGGACGGTTTCTTTAGAAGTTGTTAAGTAACAGCCAATCAAAAAATTCGAATTTTTTTCATTATCCCAGAGTCTCTCCTGGCGACAACCCGCTGACCAAAGAGCCTGAGGACTCTGGGTACGAGATTGGGAGCAGAAGCCATAAGCCAAAGGGGAGATATCCATGGCAACCCTGGAAGTGGGAACCACCCCCATACGCAGCCACTAACTGGCACCGTCACACTGAGTAATCAGTGGAAACAACTTACCTGACCCATACTCACCTGGAGATCACCAAGGAAGCGGGAGGGACGGGAAGGGGCGAGAATCCGCAAAGATTCGCTAACAGAGAGCAATTGATCCGCAAAGATCAACAAGCAACAATGCATGAGAAAGGCAACATGACACAAAGGCCCGGCAAATCTCCAAAGGGCCACCCCGCAGGTCACGTACCGTAAAGGGTGAAACCGCTGACTGCATTAGGTCGAGTCTAACTTAGCCTAAATTATATCTAGCCACATTTATCATATAAAATAATACTTATTAATTAAGAGGTGTCCTTTTTGTCCAAAAAGTGTCATCTATGTACAACATAGAAGGCAGTTTTTACAGCCCTCTGTGATTACCTGTTGAAGATCTACCTTAGATAGTCCCTTTTAGCAGGCAAAATCGTCTCCCTCTTTTTACTTTCACTCTGAACCCAGTTATAACCTTCACGTCGCGCACGTGAGAAGGATGTTTATTGTAAGTCTCCTAGTCAAGAGTGATTGTACCTATAAACTAGTTAGTGAACCCCAGGACCCTTAAAAAAATGACTATGATGTAGCAGCCATAAAGTACATTTTCTATGGACACATACTTAAAAATGTGCTTTGCGAAAGTGGCACGAACTATTCAGCAATGCCACTGCATAGGTTGTACATGTAACAGCCAAGAAGATTGTTTATATGCATCGCACTTCTGTCAAACACAAAGCAGGCTTGTTACGATTACTTACCTCTGTATTTTTTCAGCCTGACACCATCAGCAAAGAAATATTCTCCAGGTGCTTCAGTTGTCCCAGCTAACAAAGATCCCATCATAACTGGAAAGTAGAGACAGGTGTTATCAAGTTTAATTAAAATAGCCTGCCGAGTGGAATTCCCCACCTCCCTTCT
>BLFK01000601.1:643154-652344 GCA_014634185.1 Astreopora myriophthalma | reverse complement strand
CCCCCCCCCCCCCCCCACCCACCCCCCATTTCTGCCAACTCCACCTGCCATGCAGGCAAAATGAAAACGACAATGTGCAAATGGAAGGAATCATATGTTAACTGCAGCGAATGAATTATAAAGTGAAGAACAGAAGTGATCATTCCAGTCATGTGCACAACTAATGCAATGTTCCGCCTGGCCCCAGTTGTTCTAAAGGTGGATAACGGATATCCACCGGATAAATCACTGTCCAGCGGATAACAGATAGCAAAACCAATTGCATTATCCAGTGGATAGTGATTTATCCAGTGGATAGCGCTATCCACCCTTCGAACAACTGGGGCCTGGTCCACACTAGCAACATAATGACATAAGGTCATTGACACAACAGCATAGAGAAATGATGTTTTTTCCCTGTGTCATTATGTTCATGTTATTATTGTGACGATATTCCACGTTCTTGTATATAAAGTGTGTTTTGTTTTCATTTGGTATTACATGAGTGTTTCCCCAGTTATACACACACACACACACACCCTGTATTTTTCATTTGGTGTGTTATCAAAGCTTTTACATTCGCATCAGGACTGTTCCTCATCATTACAATTACGTTCCTACTATGTCCTTATGGTGTGTTGTTCACACTGGAGACATAAAACATCAATGCAAGGTGCTTTTTCTCATTATGTGACCTTCCCGTTATGTCTTTTGTTGTTAGTGTGAACAAGGCATTAAGTGGTAAACGTAGCTATTTCCCAAGAGGGACCACTCAATAGAGGTTTGAGTCAAAAACCCACCTGTTGAGGCTCCTAAACTGAGAGCTTTGGAAATGTGCCCTACATTCTGTATGCCACCGTCAGCGATCACAGGGACACCAAATCGTCTAGCATACTCAGCAACTTTGAACACAGCAGTACCCTGTGGCCTGCCAACAGCCATGACCTCCTGGGTTATGCATATGGAACCAGATCCCATGCCAACTCTGAGTGCATCAACTCCTGCATCAATAAGGTTCTTTGCTTGAGCAGCAGTTACCACATTACCTCCAACAATTTGCACTTCTGGATACCTCTCCTTTATGAACCTGTTGAAGGCACAGATGAACCCTTTAACGCCTGACAGTGACTTACACCTACACTCAGTTACTTCTTGATATTTCACCCTAAATGGACTGCAAAGGTTCTGTAAGTTTAACAAAACTGGCGGCCATTTGCCCCATGACCAAACTAATGAGAGGCATGGGTCTGTTCCTCGCATGACATCACCAACTACTCTGCATCCCACTTTTGAAACAATTTTTGCATTGCAAATCTGTTTGTGACATCATTAGGGAGCTTAAGCAAAGGCGTTTTTGAGCCACGTACGCCAACCGGAAGTGGACGTTTTGTATTCTTGGGCAGAGGTTTCACCCAAATTTTCTAGCAAATCGTCTCTATAAGAGTAAAGACGCCGAGCAGTACAAATGTGGTAGCGTCAATGCAGTTTGAAAGGGAAAACGCTCATTTCCGGTTGACGTACATGGCTCCAAAACGCATTTGCTTAAGCTCCCTATTACAAGAATAGACCCAATGAGGCGCCATAAAGAAAATGAAGGAATATCGCTGCAAAATTCAACATATGATGGCTATGCTCTTAGCCCTTGATATTGTACTTAGCATCAGCCATCAGATTACTAAAGAGTGCATCACCGAGAATCAAACTGCTGTTTGCTCCATGATTATCGCGTGTCTGATCTCTAGACACTCGTCATGTCTATGTTGGGTGCAAGTTTTTCTTGGTTTGATTTTACAATGGGAACCCATGGAGTAGAGTAGCCATCAAGATTTCAAACCAAAGTGCGATGAATAACTCTGGTTTTCAATTCCTTCACATGATGAAGGCAATTGAGATTTAAGTCTCAGTCAACTCTGACCACATGCATCATCACTTGGCTGATTCTTGTAAAAAAGCTAATGGTATTTGAAAAGCTCTTTCCTACATGTCAATTCATCATTAATATTATTCTTAAAATCATTTACCAACCTCAACTCACCACTTCAAGTTTATTAATTATTCACTCATTCAATCTTCATTTATACAAAAGTCATATTGCATTTACATGATCTTCCCAGGAATCAGGTGAATTTAAAGTATATTATTATATATCTGAGATAGTACACGTGCTATGATTGGCCAATTTAGCAGGCCATATTCTACAGCACGGCCCGCTAAATTTCAGAGTGTGCTTTCCTGTTTGATTCGTTACCAAGAGAGGGAACAAATATCTTACTAACCTCGTTTTCTCAGGCCGTACTGTAAGTTACAGCTACTTATTCTTTCCAGTTTAATTCACGGCCCTCGTGTTTCGCACTTGGGTTGTAGATTGAACTGGAAAAGGTGCAGTATGGCCCTAGAACTCGGTTAGTAAGAGTTATTATACAATAAGAACTTCACAATAAAGGTTCTTTCCCCCTAATTAAATGGTTGCAAAGTCTTTCTCATACAATGAAAATAATTTTGGAATCCTTCAAACTGGGCCACTGCCTGATCTGTAAGGGGATCTTGTTCCACAGAACGGATCCACTGTAGTGTAGGGTCCCTTTTGCAGCAACAGTTCTCGGTCAGGGGATATGACAATTTGACAGACAGTTTCCATGACTGCACAAATATGCCACTATGTGACATTTCAGTTCGAGCAGTATGCACAATGTTAATTTTGTGCATCCATTTATGAACCTAGTTTAATGACCTTCCTCCCATGAGTTTCCTGTGGGTCAGTGGCAGGGCATTCAAGCTAATAACAAGCTAATAATCAGACAGTCTAAGTATGACCATTGATTATCAGGAGTACATGGATTCTTTTCCATGCAAAGCCCACTGCACTGCAGACAGAATTTGTCAGTTCAAAGCCTGAATTATACTGTTGAAAAGATACTCGTTGTTGGGGGTAATTTTTATCTTTTGAATCCGTCCATACTTCCTCATGGGATATAAGATCAAGAGGATGCATGCAAATCAGGCCATGTGACACACATGCATTATATTTTTTAACTTTTCACTGGATGTTGTTCGTAAAGTTTCCCAAATTAATTTTGTTGGACTCTTTTGCTAGTAATACATGCCAAAAAGGTATTAAGTTTCATTTCCAAGTCTTTAAATTGTCTTTTCCTTTTTATTTATTTATTTTTTAATATAATGTTTTGTTTTTTCTGTATTGGCAACAATGGTCGCCGTGCACATGTTTTTGTCACCAAAGCCGAGTGTCTGTGACAGATTAAAATTATCTTTCTATTGCCGAGTCCAAAACTCGCTCTGATTGGCAAGGAAATGATTTCCAACAGACACACGAGAAACAAGAGCTTCAAAAAAGATTACACTTTATTCCAAATGGCCACCATTTAAATATTTATTTTCTTTGCAATCAAACTACCGGTACTTTTGCCTTGTTCTTGCACTCGACAGATTATGTTTACCTTGAATGAGGCAAGAAAGGCTGACTGATTTGAATGCAAAAAAGCATGCCACACGTGCAGCACATGCATTTTGGTGCATTCCTTTGGCATTGCCCTCCTCTACAAATTCAAGGGTTTGTAGAGAACACAAGCACAGAACAAGGAAGTTTTTATCACCCTTCTTGATGACATCTTCACAGTAGTCAAAACAATGTACGTGTTCTCGTACATGTACATTTGACATGAGATCTTCAGAGACTTACAGGAGAAGTTCAATCACAAATTGCACTTCTTTCCTTTTCACCAATGGAAAGGTCACACAAAGATAGCTTACTCAGCAAAATTTCAGCCTCCAAAGCACTTCTAAACCGTACGAATTCCTTGTCTAAATACCACAAAAATCGAGAATCACCGCCCCCATTTTCAGTTAACTCAGCAGCCTGGCAATTTATGTGTGACGTCAAAGTTTTCAACATACAGTTTGGTGGGCAGATTAAATCCTTACACCTGTTGTTTCTTTGTACTGGCTTGTGTTTTCTGACCATGCTTTTTTTGGTCAAACAGATGCCCAAGAGATGGTAAAGAGGTATTTCATTTTATCGGTTACCAATTTTTTGAAAAAAGAAAATTGTCAAGAAATGGTTAGTTAAGTTGGGCCAGGACAAAAATTTTGCCAAAGCGGGTGCAAATTTCTGTCTGTTTGGAGCACTTCACAGACGACTGCTCTGAAGTTGATCCCCGAACACAAGCCAATGAAAAGAACCACCAAGTGTAGAGCATTTTTATCCTCCCGCCAAACCATCCATTGAGCTCTTTGATGTCATGCAGAGATTGCCAGGCTGCTAAGTTACTCCAATATGGCAGCAGCGATTCTCAATTCTTGTCCTACTTTAGAAAAGAAATTCCTATGGTTTGGAAGCTTTTTTGAAGCTGAAATTTTGGTGAGTAACCTATCTTTGTACGAAGTTTCCGTTGGGAAAAAAAGTCATTTTTTTAGTGAACTTCTCCTTTAAGCTACCTCTGCAGACCCTCCTTGGGCTCTCTGTGGGAAATGAATTCGTTACAAGGCCAAAGAACCTCTGCTAAGATGGCCACTGTAGTTGTCTCCTAAACCCCTTATACCTAGATGCCCACCTGATCAACTCCAACTGGAAGATAGAATTTCCCTGAGAGGAGTCAATGACAATAACATCCACTCCACTCTGAACTAAAGCCTCCAGTCTCTCCTTGTCTTCATCTCTTGTCCCGATGGCAGCACCCACTGAAAGAAAAAAACAACAACAACAACAACTGAGTGACAGTGTTTTGGGAAAATACTTGACACACAGGACCTCATTCTGGTATCACAAACATGGTCATACTTTCCAAACGAGCCTACAAACTTGGACAAGTAAAAAGCAACAGTAACAAGACATGCATATACTTGAACGTAGATGAGACCTTAGTCAGTGATACCTTTTTCCTGAGCCCTATTCTCTTTAATTTATTCATTACTTCCAAGGTACATGAGAAACCTACAGGGGTTAAAATGTGCAACTGCTGTATGCTTTCTTTGCCCAAAGCATGTCAACACTCAAGTTTATGTGAAAATGCATGTATCATGAATGTACTGTATTTGGAAAATGTCTAGCAAACCAATAAACCAATCAAATTGCCCTCACAACTGCTACTCAGTTACTTTTTTACACAGATGAGCCAAATGAGGAAACCAATAAATCAATCAATTAGCACTAATTGGTAAAGGGGCAGTGTCACGCTATTTGAGCCATACTCTAAAAGGCTAAAAAAGGCTTTTGAATCGACGGAAACCAAAAATAATGCTAAAGTTTTGTTAACAAGAACTATACCAGTGCAATGAAATCATTTTTTGTCATCTGCATCTAAGGATGGTGAGGATGGTAATGGATTGAAACTTGAAAACGTTGGCCATTTTTTTCAAGTTTAGACACTGTGGATTCCTGAAATCATCAAAAATTTAATATGGATAGTTTTTCCTGTTAAAATTATTTTCATATTTTCTTCTTGGTTTGTCAGGAATGTTGTTACTTGTCAACTTAACTACCAAGTTTAAATCTTCAGCCACTTATGGCCTAAAAACAGCAAAACTGCCATGACAGTGCCCCTTTAAGGTGGTTGAACACAGTATGTTTCTAAGTACTTATACTTCCTCTACTGCAATATTTAGGCTGTTTTTGCATGAAAGCTCAAATATGGTCACAAACAAGCACTACCACAATGCTTTATATTTTTTATACTTTGGGTGCTCTGCAGGATGTTGCCATGGTAATGCATCTAGACTAAAACAAGAGCTGAAGGAACTTTTCAGAATTTGCTAACTGGCATTTTGTGCTTCTCAAATTTTTTTCTGTTTATTTTCAGATTTTTTTCTGTCCGCTGAAATATTCTTAGTGCAAACTCCTCTAAAATGTAATGAGTGGTTCACTTGCAGTAGAGAATCAAGCCCTTACTAATTTTAAAGACCATTCCCTCAATTTGCCTAACCAGCTGAGCATAATCAGTGATAAGGCAAGCAGAAATTATTAACTAAAGATACGGTACTAATCATTTTCAGGGGTTAAACACCAACGCCTTACCATACTGTACTTAAATTCAACATTATCTGGACAGTGTACCTTAATTTAGCAAAGTGAACCGCTGCACCGTTGATAAAAGCATAATACCTTGCATACCTAACAACTGCTTGTTGACATCTTTTGAGGCCAAAGGAAAATTCCTGTTCTTCTTAAGATCAGTCCTTGCAATCAATGACACTAACTCCCCTTTCTCATTAACGATGGGCAGCTTTCCTGAAACAAATCAATTTCAAAAGCATTTTTCACAATTAAAACATTTATCCCCAGTATGCTGACAAGTACAAGTCACAGAAGAAAACCTTGCTCAAGGATTGTTGGCAGATTTTGTCCAGCAACAACATCGAAGGGCTCAGAACAAAAACATCCTAAACTGTGACATTTTTAGGGCATATGGTCACTTTGCCAAATAATGGCCAAATTTCGTGGAATAAAGGACAACTAAGTTATGAGATTACTTGTCCCAAGTAGCATGGAGAAAGTAACACAGGAAATTTTAAAATTGGGGGGAAGGGGAACTGATCGAGGGGGTACAGGTGCAAGAGGACGAAAATACGTACGAAAATACGTACGAGAATCCGTCCGAGAATCCGTCCGAGAATCCGTCCGAAAATCCGTCCGAAAATCCGTCCGAAAATCCGTCCGAAAATCCGTCCGAAAATCCGTCCGAAAATCCGTCCGAAAATCCGTCCGAAAATCCGTCCGAAAATACGTACGAAAATACGTACAAAAATACGTACAAAAATACGTACAAAAATACGTACGAAAATACGTACGAAAATACGTACGAAAATACGTACGAAAATACGTACGAAAATACGTACGAAAATACAGTGGAAAAGTCTTGGGGGCTTCTTTTCGTCCCATTACCCTATTATTTGGCATTCAGCACAGGGAAGGTCGCCCCTTAATTTTAGTACAGTTGATTTCATGGCAAAAATTGGCTGGGATTTTGCTTAATGACCTAAACACTGTGCAAAAGTTACTCAGGGTTTTTTGTCCAGTGCTCTTAAATTGTACAGCTACAGTGTAATGCAAGGATACCTGGTGCAATAAATATATTAGTCCATTTGCAACACCTGGTAATATTGAAAATAGCACAATCTGAATTTACAGCTGTACTCTGTAACATCCTACCAATCTGTTCTCATGATGTAAGTTTGATCATTGCAGTGAAGTGAAGAAGAAGACTGGGAAAACAAATGCCGGCTTGAACGTGACTCCACCCAAATTTTGCACCCTCTGAATGTTCACCACATTAATTTTTATGCACATGATTCAAGCGAAACAAACAAACTGAGCATGCAATGATTATTTGCCGCATATGCTGGCATGCAAATAATTACAATTCATTTTATTTTTCACAGAAAATTCAATCAAATCAGTTCTCACCCAACCAAACAAACAAAAATTGCCACATAAAATTAATTTACCTGGATGTGTGGAGAAGCCTTAAGTTTAAGATCTTAACCATAGATTATTAATAAAAAATAAATATTATTAAGTATGGAAATTATTCAAAACCTTTCTTGCTCCTTTGTAAGATGCTATTTGCTTCTTGAAGTGTTACACCATCCTTGGCAACAACCAGGTCTTCACGCTGAGTCATTACCTACGACAATAAATTATAATTGGCATGTCAACAAAGCAGGCAATAACTATACTTGCAAATTACTTCCCAACATACTACTGTTTCTCCCTTCAACTTACAATTGACAATAAAAAATTATTGGATGAGGTTTTCCATGATATCCCGAATAATCAAAGGCGACAAAAGTGATGTCAGCCAAAGCCAGAGGCTGAGAACACTTACCAAAAAATTGATCATTCTGGATATCATGAAAAACCAAATTTGATAATTGTTTAATTATACACTGAAATATAATTTATTAAAGAAAAGACTGTAAAGTAATAAGGCATTGTTTTCATTCACGCTGTCGCTCAGTAGTGTAAAGCTGTGGCAGTTGACAGGTGGCAAATGACCCTAGCAGTTATACGACCAAGCTCAACAGGTGACAAGATAATTATCCAGAATTATCTGCAGCTCACAGAATAGGGATTGAAACCGCAATGTATAATAATTAATGTTGCAATAAAAAGGGACCCAAATGAATTATCAATCTTAGGCAAACTCAACAAAGAAGTACATGTAATATTACTAGACTTGAATTTTATTTGTAACTACTTGTTGCACTTGAAATTAATTGAGGAGGACACCTCCCTATCTGGTGCGGATCCTGTGACTTCTGCAGTGAATTATCATGTGTAATGCTTTGGTTCCATTTTGAATTAATTTCTTTGAATCCCTTCATAATCTAGTACAAACTCCAATAATATGTACTAATTTTCAATCGGCGCAATAATTATCTTCAGTGCCAGATTATGAAATCTAAGTCTCCTTTTTTTAGTGAGGAAGGTTTCATCCTCTCTCACCTCTTTGATCGGTTTCAACATGTCAGGTTCATGAACAAAGTCAATGTCTCGTGAAGTCACAATGCCCACTAAAATGCCACCCATGTGACCGTTTTCTAAGACAAAAGATAAATAAAAGAAACGAAAAAATTTGACAAAGTTCAAACAAACTGCACTGAACAACATAAGATGATACCAATATAACCAATGGTAATATTATCATTAACAATTGTGTCACTAAAAATAAAGGAGGTTGCATTTGGGTGCCCGAGACAATCAGGAGCTCCCACTATTGGCAGCCAGCTCCTAGATAGAGACTGCTCCCATGGCTGTCAAATCCTGGCATCTCAGCCAAGAGCCCCCACGCAGAATGGAAGACACGCATCTGTCACACTGCTAGAAAAACAGTGGAAAGGGGAGGGAGGAGGGGAGGGGGGAATGCTAAACGCTCCACAAAAACACTAACTCTTCCCGCCACAACGCAACACATACATCCTTCGACTCACAACAACAGGGAGTCAGAGCATTCGCTAATATAACAAACTGCTGACCACACCTGGAACCTAGGTACTCCTTGTTGTTAACAGAAGTCAGATTTTTTTCTTTGCTTTTTGTTGTTGTTGTTGCAAGGATGCCTGTGTAAACATTCTCCCTGATTACCAGGCTGAACACTTAAAATACATATTTCTTTCAACTGTTGCTGTTACCTGTAATGGGAATCCCAGAGAAACCATGCTTCGCTTTCGCATCCAAGACGTCACCAACACAGTTTTC
>BLFK01000601.1:630654-640654 GCA_014634185.1 Astreopora myriophthalma | reverse complement strand
CTGCTTGTTTGGCCACTTTAACAAACTATTACACTGTGCAATGTTTTATGCAACTTGTCTCACAATGCCAATGCAAGGCAAGTTATACGAAACATTTCACAGAATAATATCTTGCAAACACCAAAATCAAAGTGAGGTAAGACTACAGTAGTTGCAGAAACCAATACAGAAAGTGGTATTCTATTTCTTGTACAACTTGTCTCACAACCATTTCATCTGCTGCAAAGCAAGTTACACTAGGTAATAATGTCTTGTGCAACTTGCCTTCCAATGACGATGAGGGTCTAGAAGAGATGCACTTTTGGGATGATGCTCGCAAACTGTGTGCAAATAGCTAGGCCATTTAGTTGAACCTCTTTATCAAAATGAGGCTTGGTTCTCAATCGCTGATATAAGAACCAACTTTACTTGCATGAAAATGAATCCCTCAATATCAAAAGATCAGCATCTGGCCTAACCTGGCTTTGAAGGAGATGGTAAAAAGAATTCAGAAATGAAATGGCCTATTGTCACCTTGAAGACTTACCACTTCATCAGCAGTAAAGTCAATAAAACCTGGAAGAATAATGAAGTCACTGGAAACAAATTAACAAAGAGACAACAAATCAGTAGCAAACAAACTAAACTCGCATTAAATAATTTATGGAGAAAAGCATGTGTAGGGGCTAATAATTTGATTGATGTAATCAGTATCTCAAAAACAAATAATTGTTTAATTATTAAAAATATACATGTAGCAAAAATAGTTTCAACAAAATATTTTACAGAGTTGAACAATAATTTGATTGATGTAATCAGTATCTCAAAACAAACAATTGTTTAATTATTAAAATTATACTTGTAGCAAAAATAATTTGAACAAAATAATTTACAGAGTTGAGCAGCTTTTATTGATTTCACACGTGCAACATAGACTTGAATAATATCAATATTTTAAAAGAAATGCAAAGAAACCTCCTGAAAAGTTTTCATTTCATTTGATGCTTCTAAGCTGATGTCACATGTTATCCAAATTAAATGGTGATAAACAAAACAATTAAGTTAAAACAAAGTGGTCACATTTTGGTAATGCACCAATGGAGTCATGACTATTCAAAACATTCAAAAAATTGGTTGGCCCATTACTAACAGTACTACTGTGACTGTGACAGAATATAGCAGACGTTAAAAACAAAACAAGTGGTTGCTTTGATAGAACACGCCTCAAAACTGATAAATACAGGCAAAGAAGTGGTTCACTGGAAAAGCTAAAAATAATACGTAGACAAGTGAGATACAAAACATAAACGGAAGAAATCAGAATTAACAGCTAACAACTCTTAAAAATGTCAAAATCACCATGCTGAACAGCACTAAGTCTTTGATACTCACATCAAGTTAACCAGAATACTTCGAACACAGTAAACAATACCAATGTCACTTGCGCACCTGGCTGAGCAATACCAGTACCACCTTGTGCGCCCAGTTAAGCAAACTGAGATTGATTCCCCCATACGATATCTACCAGCTTACATATTTTCTGTTTTTAAGCAGGGCCTCGAGGTTGCCTCCTCGGGTTTTGGCCTCGGGGAAATTATCCCAACTTTTTTCAAGTTTTGAAAATCAGCATATTTACAAAATTAATGGTCAGCTGCATTCTCTGCTAACAATTCAGTCTTCGATTTCTCCCTCTCAGTTTTGCTGAGCTCAAAAAATTGTGAATCAATACATGAGCCACGGTTAAGAAGAATTTCAGGTCAAACTTATGTTAACCCAGTTTGATTTGTAATTAATTTATCTGTGTTTCATTAACTATAAACTAAACACAAAGACGTCGACCCCTGGAGATCTATAATCTGGATATTTTATCGTTCTACCAACCAACCAACCCCGATATTTCCCCCAGAAATTGATCCCCCTAGAAATCAGCACCCCTCTAACCCCCCCCCCTAAAAACCAAAAAAAACTCAACCAGGGAACTCTAATATCAACTTTGATATTATACAACATACAACTTTGAAAAGAGCAAAGAGCACATTGCATTCTGGAAAAATTTAGGAATAAAGCCTAAGCTTACAGCGGATCGAGTTGCACTTCTTTATCCAGGATATTCAGTGACCTGGGAGATGGGAGATTTGTTTGTATCCAGGACACTGATCCTGGATAATCCAGGAGAGTTGACATACAGCGTACAGCTGTACATGCTTAATGTAAACTTACATCAGACAAACGAAATTTCACATCAGAGTAGATGAAAAATAATAATAGTATTTTTACTTTAGCTGAACTCATTTTAAACCAAAAACACAAACAACACTGTGCTGTAACGAGTTTAGCACAATTTTTTTTCCCTCAAACTGGAAAACCTGTGATACCTTCTTTAAAAAGGCTACTCCATGCACAAAACCAAGCATCATCAAATTCGGTTCAAAGCTCCAAAAATTCATCAGATTAAGACTCATGTCTCTGTCAATTCCAAGAGTGCAATACTGATGTTTGTTTACATTATATTCTTTGGAAAACTATAACTGCTCAGTGAAATTGTCATTCATTTAAGAGATAGCCTAGGTTCGAATTTGAAATAAAGATGGTAGCCCTCACTTTCCGAATGAAAACGAAATTGATTGAAACAAATTAATACAATATAAAAGAAAGGTCGATCGACCTCGTACGGTTTCCTTCGTCAAACAATAACACATTCTAAGTGATAGAGACAAATTAATATAACTTAAATGTTTGCGTAGATCGACCTCGTACGGTGTTTGTGAGTTTTCGTGACAACCGGGATTTCGTGGAAAATGCCTTGAAAAAAAAATAACACATTCCAAGTCCGCTTCGCGTAAAACAGTTTTTCTTCGCCATGTCACAACGCATTTAAAGTGTACCTATTCAAATAAAATCGAAGAAAGAAAGTTTTAAAGTGGAACGATCTGACCGTGACTCGGAACGAACTGACAATTTTGTGGAACGATCTGATCGTAACTTGGAACGATCTTACTTGGAACGAAGTGACCGTAATTTTTTTTCCACCATTGGTGGCCAAACCTAAACTTGTCCGGCCGCGCCTTAGAAAAACCCGACTTCAAAGTTGAAGATTAAGCTAAATTTGATTGGTTTCCGTTCCGTGATTTCTTCAACTGAAAGCATTATTGGGCTCATTTTAAAGCGAGGGAATTTTTTAAAGGTAAGTAAGCTTATTTATAATACTTTTTACGTATTTTTAACAAATTTTAGCTTATTTTTCCTCCTAATAAACGGAGAACCCTTAAGCAACTGCTCTGTTTATTCTTTCTTATCATTTTTCAATCAAAACAAGTGCCTGCTGTGGTTCGCAAACTGCATTTTTTGAACGATGATGAATAAATACTTAGTATTAAATACACAATAGGTTAGAAATAGCCCACCTTTTCTTTCTCGCACGAAACGAATTTCAGTATTTTAAACATGAAATTAGCTTGCGCGAAAGTGGGGAAATTCAAAGACCTAACTTTGTTGTGTCTCGAAACAAAAAAACAATCTCAAAAAGAACAAGTTACTCTGCTTACTTGTAAGTCAAGCCTTCGCCAGCCCCGAACAGCTGCATCGCAGTCAAACCATCTTGCGGGACGTAACTCGCCCCTCCAGCTATCAGAAAGTCCGCCATGCTAACTGTGGAGTCTTCCCTGTTTTCAGCCTTGAATGTGATAAAAGAAGAGGCCGAAAGTCAGGAGCAAACACTGAACGACCTCCAGCTCATAACAGAGAATTGGTTCAAAATGGCCGCGAACTCTCACTTCCACGCACGTGGAGCTAAAATATCCCCAGGGGAGTTCGAGTAGGGACGTAAGAGCAATCTGTTCCATTGTTCTTGATTGCACGAAAAAGCGCTGAAACTAACGCATTTGCATGTTTTTGTAATTTGCATAACAAATCAAAGTTTTATTTCTCGTTTCCAGAGGATTGTTGTTGTTGTTGTCGTTGTTGTTTTGTTTTTACTTTTTTTTTTCGCTCTATAATGAGCACGTGGCGAAGATTGCTAGGTTACGGTCATCCTAATCGATGAAAATCCACCAATTTGAGAGTTTGGGTATTTTTTAAACGCCAAAATAGATCAGCATTGAAGCGTTTCGAAAATTGGCAGTGGTAGGTTACTAGTATTTAACGTACTTTCGGTCTGCAAAACCATAACAAAGTATTGACTGTACTCCGTGATGTCCCGTATGGACCCAGACGGCCGCACAGTGGAAGTTTCTTCCACCTTCCGCAGCCATCTGTTACGCGGCTATTTCCCTGCTCATTAGAAGGGGAAGTATTAATTTTTATCGTCTGCTACTCTTAAAAACTAACCCACAGACAGACCATTCACCGTTTGCTTCGTAGTTGTGGGTGGGGAGGGAGCGAGGGAAGGAGGGGGGAGTGGAGCGTTTAGCGGGAAACAAATTGCTGCAAATGTTGATTGAATAAAAAGGATAAGCTTTTTTACATGAACATAACATCACCCTGGTTTTAGCGACACAGTCGTAGTTAGGGTGGTAGTAAGGCGGAGGCGTGTGAGTGCTTACGATCGAGCGAAAAACCAATCAACGGTGACGTAAGCGGTAAGCGGTCCGTCGAATTACAAATTCTTTACGTGTCAGCTAGAATCACCCTATGGGGGTGGGGTACCTCATCGGCTGCTTCAGCAGTTCAGGGATAGTTTTAAACCATGTAAAGGCGAAAAACTGAAGTTAGGGTCACCCTCACTGGGAAGGTAACCTTATCTCCATTTAAACAGGTCCTAATAACATAACAAGTTGAACGGATGAAATGAATCATATATTGAACTGCAAAAAGTTATAGCTTTGGAGAAGTGCGTGTTCTGATTGGCTAATACACCCGATCCATTTGCCCGTGGGTTCCATGCTGACGTCAGTTTGTTTTATAAATTTTTCAACACCTTAGCAAACATGATGAAAAAAAATCAGCGAAGCGGCCGGGCTGTCCAAAATATACACAACACTGTGGTCCAATGCTGGTGTGCCCAATCGACATATCATGTCAATTTCAGGCCATCGGAACGAGCAGTCCGTTGCACATTACACTGACTCTTGACCATCCGCTACACAGCTTCAAAATTGCAGTGATGTGCTGTCAAGGGGGCTTTCGGCTCCAAGCACTGGTTGTGCATGTGGGAAAGTTCTGTTTGTCTTCCGTCATCACATATGATCCGAGGAGCGGGGTTGGCGAAATTGCGAGGAGAGCGCTCGCCTTCCACCAATGTGCCCCGGATTAGCATTGATTTCGGACTCGGCGTCATAGGCGGGTTGAGTTTGTTGCTTCTCTATTCTGCTCCGAGAGGTATTTCCACAAGTACTTCGTAGAAAAAACAACATTTGATTAGATCTGGTTTGATTGGATTTGTAACCTGCCCAATTAGTAGAGTACT
The DNA here is from genome assembly GCA_014634185.1 of Astreopora myriophthalma. Lineage (NCBI taxonomy): Eukaryota > Metazoa > Cnidaria > Anthozoa > Scleractinia > Acroporidae > Astreopora > Astreopora myriophthalma. The sequence continues at coordinate 635,271 of BLFK01000601.1, read as the reverse complement.
TTGTGCACTGCTCAATCTTGGGACTTGGGTCTTTCTCCTTGCGTTTTGACGGGGGACTGGGTATATTAGATTATGTATGTATATTGTCACATGGCAGCTGGTCATGTGGCCGTATACTCGGCTCATTTGAATTCACTGTGTGGTCGGCAGAATTGTTTGCAGAATTACCTTGGAAATGTGTTAAATTTGCACCAAGAAACTGTGGTTGGGTAATTTGCTCGTGCCTGAGCTTATCATCAAGGGCTGAGAAGGCTCAAACCTTGCCAATTTCGAAGAACTGCTTCTTGGCACCGTCAATGTAACCAATTTTGGTCAAATGCTCGTTTCGAGCTACTGACAGTTGATTGTTCATGGACAAGGGGCCTAAAAGCAAATGAGCTTTATCTGACTTATTACAGAGAAAGTTTGGAAAAAAAAAGAAAAAAAAAGGCAAACAAGAGCTCAACCAGCTCCTTTTATAAGCACCCCTAACTAAGCAGCCAAACAGCAAGAATCTGATCCCCCTTAGCCTGCAGTTAAGGCGTATTTTGGGCGCGCGAGTGCACATTTTCGTATTAGACCGCCATCTTAGATTTGGTAACCGTGGAGGATTGGGGCAAGGAAATATTTGCCGAGGGAGTAGGCGTTAAGTGGTAAAATGGGCAACGGGGAGGAAGGAGGGGAAGGAAAAACGGGCCCAGCCCCCATTCGCCACCAACCCTCTACCGGTCAGCACCAACCCTCCACCGGTCAAGCATCTAATTACAATCCAAGATGGCGGCATCGAAAACCTGATTTAACTAGTTTTCCGCTCCAAAATAACGCCTGCACTGCGGGCTAGATCCCCCTGCATCCTGCAACCTAAGATTCTATCCTGCACCAACATCTGTCCACGTTAAGCACCTTCAACTTTCTATGAAACTTCCACAAATGCAGATTCAATCTGCATTTGTGGAAGTTAGGATGCAGGATGCAGGGGGATCAGATTCTTGCTTTTCGGCTGCTTAGTTAGGGGTGCTCATAAAAGAAGCTGGTTGAGCTCCTGTTTGCCTTTTTTTTTCTTTTTCTTTTCTTTTTTTTTTTGTTTCAAACTTTTCTGTAATTTGGAAGCACGAGGTTTGGGATAATGTCTACTCTGAATAAAAGCTTCAGTTCAAAAAGAAATATCACAGTGGCAAAATTGAACCTGACCACAGGAATTTTTTTCTTGACCCTATGTAGGTTTGAACTTTCAGTGAAACTGGCATGGAATTTGTAAATGGAACACTATTTTCATTTTTTTTTAATTTTTCCTTCTTTTACTTTTACCAGCTTTTGGGAGCTCTTATTTAAAGCAGACAAACCTTCTAGTTAAGGAACCAGAATGAAGCCAATTCGTTGAATCGTTCTTGCATAGCAGGCAAAAGATGGACGGTAGATATAGGCGAAAAGACTCTTTTTTGAAGAGTGAAACTTAGAAGAATTTTCTCTTTGAAAATAACCAGGGTCAGTCAACCAGTTTAGGTTCATAACCTAGATCATTATAAACGCGATCTGTCAAAAAATGTTTCTTGCCTCAGTGGCTAAGTGTTTTCTGCTCACTTATGTTACCGAGGAAGCACTTTTAACATAAAGAGATCTTACAAGAGCTTGATTTGTTTCCATGGCAACAAGAGGCACGAACATCATTGTGTTTGTCACCATTCACGGCAATGAGTTGCACGATGTTGGTGCTTTGATGTACAAAAGACAATGAGCAATATTTGCCCGTTCAATGTTTTTGCGTGTATAGTCCTAGTCCTTTCTTATATTGACAGCACGCACCCTGACCGGGCGCAAATAATGGTAAACCTCTGTACACGATCTGCGCTTCTACTTCTTTAGTTATTTACGAACGATCAAAGTAAACCTCTTACTTGACCGAATGGCATCGCTGAATAAAGATATCGCGATCAGCAAACTCTGTTATGCAGTTCGACCACACAATGACGTCTTTTACGTTGTCCTTATTCCAGAGCATTGACCCAAATCCACCTAATTCACGCGAAGCGACGCTGGCTACTTTAGTATAAATATTTGCCTATAACTGTGGTGAAAATCAGCTACTGCTTAAGAGTCAAGGTAAAGTTTACTTTAAACTCATGTTCTAGTAGCTGTTCAGGTCTTTTTAAGTTAAACGAACTCTAGGAACTTACATTATTACATAAAATTGAGTGGTATACCGAGTGGTAGCAAATCGATAAAAACGCTATCCACACATGACTTTTTTTTTGTGTGTGATATCATTTTTATCCACACATGTGTGATATCATTTTTATTTCAAAAACCGTAGTTTTTGAAATAAAGAATACATGTAAAGCATCTTTTGTTGTATTGTGAGGATTTTATATGATATAAAGAAAATTACATGGTCGCTTGGAGACACGAAATTTCTCTTCGAGTGTTGAAAAATATTTCTCGAGTGGGCGCAGCGAACGAGTGAAATATTTTTCAACACTCGAAGAGAAATTTCGTATCTCCGCGCGGCCATGTAATATCCTCTATTTATTCTTTCATTGCTCAGTTGTCATTTTAACGCACGCCATATTGATAAAAGGGATACATTACATATATTATAACATAGCGCGCGTGTTTCCCTATCTAATTCCTATTGGCGTCATCATGGTACATTTCTCAACATACGCACGGCCGTGCGTCCACCTGATGACGTGCGCAACTCGTAATCAAATACAAAATGGCGTGTTTGTAATCAGCCAATAAGAATCTTTGTTTTTCTCAGTACGCGCATTGAGAGAATTTTGTAATCAATCACAAATAAACCTGTTTTCCGCGCAATACTTTCTTGTCACTATGTTATAAAAGAATTGGTTCATGCTTTTAGCTGTGCGTATATCGAGTTATGGATGCACTTGGGAAGTTTGGAGAGCACTGAAGAAGCTAGAGTTGCTCTCCGCTACGCCTCGAGCAACTCACGCTTCTTTCGTGCTCTCCAAACTTCCCGCGTGCATCCATTTTACAAATAGATTCCATGTTACCGTGCGTCTTTTCAGTATTAGTATAAATCTACTAGCGTTCTATCACGAATGCCGTTCTCTGATTGGCTACGCTACTCGCTATCTATTCTGTGATAGATAGCGACTAGCGGTTTTCAACAAAATGGCGGCCACTTCGTCGCGTTTTCGAAGTGTTTCGAAGTGTCTGCGATGAGGATATAGATAATTTACTTGTTTAGTTTTGAACGACTAGTAGATTTATACTAAAACAATTAGATTATTCGCTCTCGATTTCTATGCGTGATAGTTGACTCGGGCTGCGCCCACGTCAACTATCACCCAATAGAAATCTCGAGCTCATAATATAAATAATTGTTTAATAGATCACAGATGACGTCAAAATGTGGTAAGAACAAAAAAGTGGCGCACGAGGCGATAGCCGAGTGTGTCACTGATGTTCTTACCACATTTTGACGTCTTCTGTGATCTATTACTGAACAGACGCACGGCGACATGGAATCTATTTGTTACGGGCCCGAGAGAGGCCCGCAACCCTAATCTTGACAGTGACCAGCGGATTGCGTATTACGCGTGCGCACCACGTTTATAACAGGGACGCTGAAACCGGAAATTGAAATTTTGTTCTACCACTAAGAACGATCAGAATGCGAAAAATGTGTCAATCACAACAGCTTCTGTCACATGGAAGTTGCTGACGTTATCACGACAGTTTGTCACATGGGATCTAAGCTTCTGTCAACCCATCTCAAGCTTTCGTGGGAAACAAATTAAAAACTCAGCCCTCGTCGAATAAAAATGTTTTGTTTTTTTCACTAGAACTTGAGCTCGGAACATATATAAATTTATCTTCGTTCGTCAGTGAAATGACCTTTTACGGATATTTTTGCCTTTAGGGTCAACAAAAATCTCTAATTACGCCGAAGGGGCCGAACTCACGCTTTGCAAAAATCTCTTCACAAACCCTAACTTCGAAGCGATATAACACTTCAGAGTTAATAGCTATCACACATCGGTAAAAGTACAGTCTATTCCTTCACAATCCAGCTTTATCATGTTAAGATTTCAGCGAAATGGAAGAAAACCAGAATTAATAAGAATTTTTTTTCGCCTCGCGTCATTGCTTGACTCAACAAAGTAGCCACGGTCGCTCATAGCTACCGAAAAACACGAACAACACAAGCTGACATTTTGGTCAAAAAAATCCCAGAATTATTGCCTGAGAGCTAAACATGTTTTCCGAGCTTTCCTTACGTGATTTAGACGAAAAAATGACCTCGGCGGGCTAGGAAAGAGAACGAAAGAAAAAACAGAACAGACAGCATAACACCGCGATATTATTCAACACACGGAAACGAAAATAAAGCTTGCTTCTGGATAATTTCACCCTTAAAAGCCAGCAAATGGTCCCAAATTACTCTCTGTATCCTCACAAATGTCCTGACTTCCATCTCTGACAGAGTTTGCCTCAATTTTGAGCAAATAAACGTTCCTTTGCGACCGGCCGCCATTTTCTTCCTTGAATATTTAATTAGCTAACTTGACAAAACTTCCCTGAAGGGGCGATATGACGAATGGCCTATGATTGCCTAATTATCAGATCAGTTGGTGAGAATCGAAAGTAACGCCAATTTTCTGTCACGCTTTC
>BLFK01000601.1:611848-622830 GCA_014634185.1 Astreopora myriophthalma | reverse complement strand
CCCCCCCCCCCCCCCCCCCCCTTCGTATAATTTTCTCTTGGTTCACGAGTATGCATCCGTAATTCCCCACACAGTTTATTTAGTTTTCCTCCCTAATTAATATTATTAGTTTATCCAAATTACATGATGACCATTCTATAATATGGATATTAAATTCTAACTGATCTGGCTATATCACACATCCATTTCAGGCGTCCCATATAGATAGATCTGCCGCTCATAATGTAGCTATTATTTATAACAAAGAGTTTTCGCTCACTTGAATACCGACCAATTATTATTAGTTCTCAGACACAAAGGAAAAAATGTGCAGACAAACACAGTAATCTTTTACGCCTTCAACGTTGGCGCTTTCGCCAACATGGCCACCGTTGTGTCTAATATACAAACGCGGGGAGCAAGAATGGCACAGTGTGTGTGTGTGTGTGTGTGTTTGTGAGGTTTTTCTCCCATTTTCTCCTCTCAAACAAACCCAACACTTCCAAATTCCAATTCGATCTGGATTCAGTGGACGAATAGCCACTCTGTAGACGTGCCACTGCTTACTGTCGTTTTGTTACATGTACGTCACGTACATGCGCAGAAGGAAGGACTAGGAATGCGAGTGGAGAATAAGGAGTATATCTGCTTGTTCTTCTATTGAAGATTCTATACTGACTAATTACAGAAGTTGTTACTTTACAAATACAGCATAGATATTAAAATAATATGTGTGTGTTTAGCATAGCATCTGACACGTTGAACCACATTTTCAAATTGAGGAAACTGAGAAATATCGATTAATGCCTACTCGGTTGGTCCAATCCGCAGGATGACTTTACTCGTTAGTAAAGGCAGAATTTGAAGTATAAACTCGAAGTCTTTCAATTCTGGTCACTTGTTCTCGGGGAGGGTCATTCGAACTTCAAATATTGGAAGTGAATTGATAAACATTTTATATTTAGAACTTTTGGTATTGACAGTGAATTTCTCTATGTTAATGAAGCACAAGAACAAGCCGGTAGGCGTGAAACAAACTTAAAACAGTTTTAGCTTATAATTCACACTAAAGTACCTTTGATGCTGTTTTGTTGGTCGATTTTGGAGTGTAGCGAGCCACTGCCACGCATCATTAGGACAGTAGAATGAGTACCACTAATGTTGTTTTGTTGACCTTTTGATGCCCTACGCATCGTTCTGCCGAACTGTCATTATGACGATGCCTTAATTCAATCTGGCATCACTACCCTTTCCCAGAGAAGGGAGGAAGCTTGCACAAATTTCATCAAGCGTGACTGTCTGTCGTCTCCTGTACTCAAGCCATAATCCCGTATGTGTCAATTGACAGGCCATACTGCCTCCGTTCAGGCGAACGTGTTCCAGTGCGCTTTGTCCCTAAGACAAAGCGGTTTGCAGATTTCTGCACCATTAAGTATCAAGATCAGTTGTGCTTTTAATATATTCATATTTATATTTATATAATTATCTATTTGACTGTCTTTGTATTGTATGTCTGTTATTGTCACTGACCATCCTTGTAATTCAGCCTTTAGGCTGCGAGAGGGATATCAATAAACTATTATTATTATTATTATTATTATTATTATTACGACGTCAGTTTGGTTTGTTCTAATTCGCTTTGATTTTAAGCATTACCATGTGTTAGTAGCTTACTATTACCCACATATTAAGCTATGTTTAACGATTTGCACTCGGTTCAACTTCCATGGGACATTGACAAGCGAACTTGGTGGGTTGTATTTTGTCAAAGCTGCGTAATACCGAGGAGGCGGCATGGCCCGTTGGCTAGGGCGCTGGAATTGTATGCGGATGTTTCGGGTTCAAATCTCGCTTTGACCCACAAACGGACTTGTCATGGGTGGTCCTGAATTTAACTCCACCACACTTTGTAAATAGCCAACTGTTTGCCTCCTTCCGGGTGGGTTTGTCAACGCCGTCCTGTTCTTTGCTTCTACTTTACATTTGACTGAGCTTGGATTAAAACTGGACTTCTCGGAGTACCGTGAAGATCGCAAAGCCTAATCATTTTCTATGTGACCATTGAAGCACAAATGTGCGGTGGCCTGATCCGTTTTTTTTTTTTACATATATAATTATTTGTAATGTATTAACATTGCGCCAGCTCAAGATAGGGAAAATTCGTAGTTGCTCTCCACAAAGCCGATATACACGTGACGCGCGAGGTAATATTGTGTCAATGGGTTCTTTTAAAAATAAATTGATGTGGACTACCTTGAAACTTAAGCCCGTATGAGGGCTTAACGTCCGTTTTCTCTTTATGGCTTCTTGCGAAAACTTCATAGGTTTGACTCCTGTGGGAGGAAATCGGATTTCTTACCCGAGTACATGTAGGCATGCCACTAGCCACGTTCTTCGCCACTGAATAGGGTTGGATATAGGGTTGGATACCTATAGTGTATTGGAACATTTGGTCTGATATTGATACTCACAGAATCCAACTATATTTACTAGGTGACTTGTCACCTCTAAATTTCTTTTTCCTGTTGTCTTGTCTCTACAGATTTTGGACTTTTGAGTTTACGCCACTTTTTCTGGAGTTTGCCGCCTTTGAAATTAGAGGTACAAACACAAGCAGAGCCCTATCTCGATGTTTTAAGGTGAGAGGTTGTGACGGCGTTGAAGTTTACAGCCAATAGAAAATGGACATTACTCCCTGTGTTTTTTCTGTGACTTCCTCCGTTAATAAGATACCAGTGTACGACGGTTCTCTCAAGCCAGCGACACACTAGGCGATCTCTTCAGCGATTCTGATCGCCAGCGAATTTCGGTCGCCGCGTGGTACGGGCACATTTGGTGATTTTGTACGCCGATCGCGGCGAATTTCCACTCTACTTTTGTTCCCAGGCGTCTCTCAAAATAAAAATGACTACTGTCCGCCATTTTTAATTAGTCACGTGATAAAATCGTAAGAGCTTATTGGTTGAGTCGTTCGGCAATTCACTGCGATCGACGTATAAAATCCCAGGAGCGGGTATACTAGGCGATTTGCGGCGAATTTAATCGTCGATATGTGACATGCTAGATAACGGCGATTTTATACGCCGATCGCAGCGATCGGCGTACAAAATCGCCTAGTGTGTCGGGGACTTAACAGCTGACCTAACGACAACCTCAGACCCAGGCTCTCTCTCTCTTTTTCGACGACAAGAGAGGAAAAGAGAGAGAACCCGGGTTCGAGGTTGACCTAACGAGTCAATTTTTGTAGGTTGGCTGATTTGTGTAAAGTTCTCGATGTTTCTTTCATCAGACGATCAATATTAAATATGAAAGGAGTCAGCTGTAAAAACCGATTCATAACATGTTGCACGGAAAGATGACGTCTAACAACATCTGTGAGCGGACGATTCTCTACAAAAGAATAGGCTGACTGCATCCAAAACTCGGGTTCTTAAGGCTGGTTTTCACTAGCGCATAAGCATGGGCATAAGCACAAGCATATCTCTACGACGTTTTCACACGCGAAACGAGCACAAGAAAATGAGGCACACGCAAGCGCAGTAACGGCGGAGGAAATACGAGCTACTGTTCATGTTAGCGCTTGTGCTTAATTATGCTTATTTCACGTCCGTTCCAACTGCAACATAAGCATAACATAAGCATAAGAAGAACGAACTCTGCTCGTTCTTCTTGTCGGCTTATGCTTATGTCGTGGGTGTTCTCACTTTCATATGTGAGTGTTAATGCTTATGTTTATGCTTGTGCTTAAGCGCTGGTGAAAACCAGCCTTTAACGAAAATTCTTATCCACGAGAAGGCATAGAATTTAATAGGCCTTATTTGCCGTAGCGGCCATGTTTTTAAATTGTCGTGCAAATTAGCCATGTGCTTTGCTAGGGGGCAAACACTAGAAAAATGACAAATTCTGGAAATCGACTTGTCACGATGTTAAAGTAACATTGCCTAAAGCACACTTAAACATTGAAAATGAAATACCTATCATCAAAATTTAATCGCCTTTGACTTCCCTTGAATACACATAGTCTTCACTGCTTCATCTGTGATCTTTTTGTGCAAAAACATCAAACTAACCAGTGAAATCGTTCTATTTTACTGCTAAGGCTGTAAACATGTAATGAACTTGAAAAAAAAAATCATTTGAAGATATAAAATATCCGTTAAAATCTCTCGACCTTAAGTTGTTTGCCACCTGTGAAATGCTTAGTTTTAATTTGCGTGATAATAATTTTGCAAGCACAAAGCTATCGTGAATAAGCCTTAAAGAGTTTTTTTCTTTCTGATCACTTTGGTGAAAAAAGTTATGTTCGTACGATTTTTCCTCGATTTCGTGTGAATTTTCAAAATTCTGAAAATACGTGCCACTTTGGTTGCCCGCTTATTTTTTAGAAGACTGGGTCCCAGTTTGGAAGCAACTAGATCACATCGACTTAAACCATGTGAAACTTCTTACTTTTCATACATGACGTAGAAATCACACTTAAACTTTTTTTCTGAAGTTAAAAAACAGTTGGCATGAAGAGGACTCGAACCCGGATCACCGAACTACCAAGCGGGAATCATATCCACCTATCCACCGACGTCGCTCTGCCAAATTTTCGATTTTTTCGATTACAAATCCTAACCCTAATATAAAAGCTAACCGCAAGCAATCTAAGCTAATGTAGGCTAACCGGAACGCTATTTAGGCTAACCGAAGTGCTATTTAGGCTAACCGGAGCGCTATTTAGGCTAACCGAAGTGCTATTTAGGCAGCATCGCTCATCTGGTTTAGGCCGATGTTACTCGCTATACAAAGAACTGAGTGATGCGTGGTGTAATATGTCATGGGCTGTCCATCTGGTTTAGGTCGATGTTATCAATTACTTTCCTTCCAGTTTGGTCCGTGACGTCGGTAGGGGAAGAGCTCCATTCAAAGTTAGCAACTTACCAAGAATCCACTCGCGTCGTCCGTAAGTCTTTCCTCCAACATTCGCTCCATTTCTTTCATTTTCCTTGTGCTCCTTTTCATATTTTGTCAACGGGTCTTCATCAGCCATCTGTTAATCGATCGGCGTAAGCCAGGTCATATCTGTCCGGACTTTCTCAGCTTTTACCGCTTAGCGCCACTTCTAAAATCGCCGAAATCACCATCTTCATTCTTCTTCGATGTCATACTCAGGGGGAGCACAGATACCGGACTCTTCGGATTCGATCGAATAATCCGAATTGCTGATGACATTTTTCAATATGATTTTGAAGGATCTCATACCAAGGGATCAAATTAAAAGGATTATGTGAGGGCAAGAAATTCATTTCCCAGTCCGAACCAGAGCTGATTAGACTGTGTAGACGGGGTCCCAATGGGGTAGTGCCTTTTACGGCTAACGGTTAATATTTTGGCTTTTTTACGGCTAACGGTTAATTTTTCTCCGTTACGGTTAACGGATCTGTTAAAAATTAATTACCATTGTTTTAAAAAGTTAAAAATTAATTTTCATTGTTGTAAAGTCTCAGAACATTCTGGTGTAGAAAACTGTGGTAATATACGACCACGGTAAACCATATTCCTACATGTACACTGCGGTACCTTGACGAAAACCGGCGAAAACGTATTTAATGAAACTACTTACAGTTTAGCTCGCTCTCCCCATCTGAAGCAAGCAAGACGGGCAATTCCAGCTCCAGCTGCTGCTGGCTCGATATGTCGAGATTTTCCGTTTTGCCACCAAACTTTGCGAGACGGTAAAGTTTCAGGTCAAACGACCCTAACCCGAACTTCTTGGCTTTGTCGTTTAGTCCAAGAAAATCTATGACATTTTTTCTAAATGAAAAAAACGATCTGTGTTGTTCCTCAATTTTTATCCTCGCCTTGTATCTTTCAATGGGTTTTCTACACCAGTGCGATAAAAACTAATAACAGCTTTGACTACGGCCATCGCATCGACATCGCAAAGTGGTCTGAAAATAGTAAGAGCTGTCAAAACGTTTGTCAACTGGTGCTACGGACACCGTTGGCGTTCGACAAACACTTTCAATACTTCCGGTTTGCTGAATGGTGAGAGTATCGGCTTTCTTACTGGCTATAAAGACTCGTAAAATCAGAAAATTCAAGACATATCAAGTCTAGTTCTTACGAGACCTTAGACTTTTCTTTTTACGGCCAGAATTTTTTACAGCTAACGGTTATTTTTTTTTTCAATTTTTACGCCTAACGGCTAGATTTTTGGACGTGTTACGGCTAACGGCTAACCCCATTGAGACCCTCTATGTACAGCCGCCCCTTCCCTCAAATCGGAGATTTTTTTGAGGGGAAGGGCGGCTGTACACACGCTAGAGCTGATCACACGATCGCCTAAAAAAGCTTGCTAAGCTGACGTCACAAATAAATTAGGATCCAGAACTCCTCTTGCGCAGCCGTGAACCAACTTTAAAAATTAATAGATTCGCCTGGATTTCATAAAATTACTCAATTCTTATTTTTAATCTTGAGCAAATTATGCGTTCGTTTTAAAAATAGATGGGAAAAAATGGGTTTAGGGGCACTCTACGGATTGAGGAAGTGAAGTTGGAGATGCATGTATGATATAAGAGGAGGGTAACCATGGCATGCATCGGTACAGTGGAAGCTGCACAATAGTACCTCGATTATTCAATATTCTTTGTGCGCTTTTGGTTGTCGGTTTTGTTTTTTGGGAATTATTCATTATTCTTTTTGAGTTCTTGTGGGTTATTCATTATGCTCACGTACACAAAATCTTTCAGTACTCTTTATTCCTGTTATGACTGCATTATTTGTTATTCCGGATTTTCCAGACCTAAATATTAACCTCTCACAAATATAATGGCCTCTGAGGTCATGAGAGCACTCGGTCTGTACATAAACGACCGAGGACCAATATTCTCCAGTCCGGCTCCACCAAGCTAGGTTAGTAAGTAGTTTCTTATATGGCAATCGGGTTATCGGGTTATTAAAAAACAATGGAAAAAACAAAGGAAAAATAAGAGGAAAAAACGCTGTAACGTGTTTTTTCATGACGTGAGTATCACAGGAAGAACATGCTACCACAAGTTTGGGAAGAATGGAGTATTTAACCTTTTTCTTTCCCCCTTTTTAATTTTGAATATGCTGGCTTTCGAAAACAAACATACACAGACTATGACCGTTTTCATGGAAACGGTCCGTCTGGCAAAATCCCGACCTCAAAAGAACCAATCAGAATGCTCGGATTTACCTCGAGACTACCTTACCATATAATAATTGTTATTAATTTCTCATTTATACATACTATTCATTTTTTTCAGCCTCCAGCCCCGACCAGCATGAACTTACACCACACGAGATCAGCACCATGGTAATGAGCTGAGATCCAGGCAACAGAAATTTTTGTCGATTTTTTTTGTTTCCGGTTTTGCTTTGTTTTTCTCTTTGGAAGATTACATTTCTCTTTGGCGGGAAGTTTCAGGAATATCTTAACGTAAACCAATATAAATGGAGGAGAACATAAATCAGTTTGTATATAAGTGACGGCAATGAAAATAGAATTGCATAGAGGAGCCGTTTAAATGACAGAAAAAAATCAATCCTCTTGCAGAGCAAACGATTTTGGACACACACGTTTGTCTGTGCGCCAGAAATGACTTTGGATAAGGTGGGACACAAAATACAAAGCCTGTGAATATATTGCAATTTTTCGAACAAACATGGTGCTCTTGTGTGTGGCCGGCGGTCGAGTCTAGGCTAAAAAAAATAGGTTTAATAACTGGTAAAAACTGGCGCTGTAATTAACAATTTTTGTGGAGAACGCTTAAAAATTTCTTTAATATATTTCTTAAATAGGCTGAAAGCCAGCACGGTAAATATTTACACAAATCTTTTCTCATTGCTTTGACAATTAGGTTGAACTGAGGCGACGAGTGGGCAGAGTGAATAGTAAAAATCACCAGTAACACTCTGCAAAAGATCCAGTGACAAACATTCATTTTTCAGCCATCCCTAACGGTTTTAACTTTGATGATCGTACAATACGATGAAGGGAGTCCTTCATGGTAACCGTGGTATTCAACTCGGACTTGCAGTTCTTGTGTTGGTTTCTATTCTGTCGCTTTTAGCGTGGATGATGATAGCTGATCAAACTCTCATCGTTGGCGAGGTAAGAGAGAAAAAGCACACTAGCACACTCTACGAACTTCGACGTTGAAAATCGGGCACATATTACTGCAAAAATGTGTGGGACAAGCAAGGTTCCAGATGCTTTCGTTGATTTTGTGTACAACATGTGTACACAAAGATGGCGGCGCCATACAAACCTCTTATCAGTTGCGTGCAACGTTTCGGCAAATAACTAAAAAAGGGGGTACCACACAGACTTGAGACTTTGAGAAGCTGTTTATGTACTTCCCTTTCATAACATTTAATTTTCCTGGCTTTTTTCTTCGAACGGTTAAGATTTTTTTGATGACGTGACAGTGAAAACGATCTATACCTAACCCGACTCGGCGAGTCGGCGAGTCTCAGGGGCAGTGTCACGGTAGTTTTGCTAATGTATTTTGGTCTTAACCGGCTGAAAATTGAAACTTGTTACGTGAGCTGACAAGTAACAGCATTCCTGACAAACCAAGAAGAAAATATGAAATGAACTTTAGCAGGAAAATTTATCCACATGAAATTTTGGGGGATTTTGGATAACATGGTGTCCAAATTTGAAAAAGTTGGCCAAATTGTTCAAGTTTCAATCCATTTTCATCCTCGCCATCCTTAGATGCAGATGAGTTTCAGTGCACTAATATGGTTATTGTTAAGGAAACTTTAGCAATATTTTTTGGTTTCCGTTGATGCGCAAGCGTTTTCTGGCCGTTTATAGCGTGACACTGCCCCTTTAACTTAGGGGGATGTTAGATCGTCCAAGCGGTCTGACTCTTTCGAGTGATCTGTGATCAAATGCTCTCATTCATGAGATCTGGTTCGACTTAAAATAGAAAGTGTTCCGAGATGAGAAACTAAGTCGATAAAATGAAACGAAACTGGCTAAATAACAAAGAAAGTGACAGAATTTGCTTGATTTTCTACCGGGAAAAACACAACTGGAAAATTACTTGATCATGTGATACGCGTTACCTCGCGCAAGCCCACGGACTTATGTTTTCTAACTGACAACCTCAAGTTGCCAAAGATAATCTGACCATTTCGGGGGCCTATCGGTTGGGGAGAAAAGTTGAAATCGTTGCAAGAATAAAACTGAGATGTTTCAAGCGAGCTGGCGGAAGCTACATCGAGTATAGACGCAGCATCTTTCAATCTCTTGCCGATTTCTGGCTCGTCTAAATTTTTATACGGACTGGATCAGGCCAAAATTAATCCTCCAACCTGCTCCTTGCAATTCTCGCTGCATACAAAATTGTCGTAACCCATGAACTCGTTTGCTCCTTCTGGTGTTTGATGCTTTTGGGCTGGGGTGATGCTTTGGAGCTTCTTTGCATAGCATGATTCCCGGTATATTTTTCTTCAACCGTTGTAAGTTTTGCGGAGTTCCTGTCGCGGAAATTTATTACCAGCGAGTTTCAATCAATGGGAAAATGAAAATTCAAAAAGCCCAGAACTATCAATGGGACCCGATTCAAGTTCATCAATAAATTTAGCTTACCTGAAACTTTCAAGATGGCGGTCGCGTTGCAGATTTCCGACTCTTGTTCTCCTTTTACTGCTTAGTGGAGGTTTTGTTGACGGAAAATCGACCACAGAATAAGATTGAATATCAGCAAGCATGATATTTGTACCCGCTAGAAAACTAAGTAATAAAAATAGCGAGGAAATTCTGGCAAATAAACACGCACGCAACTAACCGCGAGCGACACGCACACGATTACATCAACCGGAAGTCTATTATGGCAAGCTTGTAGCTACCTTATGAAAAGTTGCAGCAAGATCTCAAGCCGAAAGAAATCAAGCCGAGTATTGTAGATCAGCATTGCGTTGTTTACAAATTTGCATGTGATCTGTGTGATGCAGATTATGTCGGTTATACCGCCCGACACCTTCATCAAGGCATTGCTGAACACAAGAATTCGGCTATCGGTAAACACTTTTTGGAAGTGCACAGTGACAAAAATCTTCTTAATGAGGATCAATTTCGTGTTCTTAAGAAGTGCCACGGGAAATTTGACTGCCTCTTTTACGAAATGCTATTTATTAAAGAACTGAGGCCTAGCCTTTGTTTCGTCGAGAAATTAACTTAATTTATCCGCTAATGAGATACGTTATAGTGATGTCATAACACTAATGTAAGTCATTTGTCAGCTGTGGACCTAGCCGACTCACTGGGTAAATATCAAATCGTTTCGTATACTTTATTATCTGAGCATTTCATAACAATGTAACTTCCTTTTAGGATTCGAATGCAGTTCTTTTATTGTCTGGCAGTAAAGTCGTCAATAAAGATGTTTGATAACAGTGAATCAAAAACCCGCAACTGACGAAACAGCCTTAACACTCGGAGTGACTCCAATAATGCTAAATTTCTTTGTTTAGCTTGTAGCATATTTTTATGTTACCTTTTTTCTCAGTAATGAAGTATTTTTTTTTGTATTTATAGAATATTCTCAGTCTCTTTTTCACTTGATAATGACGTCCGAGAACGTCGAAACGTCGTGTATTTTGTAGCCATGTATTTTTAACCGTTTTTACGAAATTTCTTAAATGCTTTTAAGAAAAGTTTTTTCGCAATTTTTTATAGCTAAATGTTTCAAAGAGTCGCTTCTTTTTAATGGGGACAAAATCCAATGTATAAAGTCACGCTTGTCACGTTCTACGTTTCGGTTCGTCCTTTCTATTCAATCTGTAGTCTTTTTCCGTTTCACTTATCCCGAAATATTGCGCATCTCTTTAGTTTTCACCGCATATGCTGTACGACGTCTACCCGCCTTAATCTTAAATAAACAAGTTTTGAATCTCGCTGCCTGTCTCGTTCATAACGGTGGTTGACCTTGCGAACCCCGGTGCACAATACCACGTGCCTTCGGCACCGGCAA
>BLFK01000601.1:605989-611838 GCA_014634185.1 Astreopora myriophthalma | reverse complement strand
GCTTAGTGGAGGTTTTGTTGACGGAAAATCGAGCACAGAATAAGATTGAATATCAGCAAGCATGATATTTGTACCCGCTAGAAAACTAAGTAATAAAAATAGCGAGGAAATTCTGGCAAATAAACACGCACGCAACTAACCGCGAGCGACACGCACACGATTACATCAACCGGAAGTCTATTATGGCAAGCTTGTAGCTACCTTACGAAAAGTTGCAGCAAGATCTCAAGCCGAAAGAAATCAAGCCGAGTATTGTAGATCAGCATTGCGTTGTTTACAAATTTGCATGTGATCTGTGTGATGCAGATTATGTCGGTTATACCGCCCGACACCTTCATCAAGGCATTGCTGAACACAATAATTCGGCTATCGGTAAACACCTTTTGGAAGTGCACAGTGACAAAAGTCTTCTTAATGAGGACCAATTTCGTGTTCTTAAGAAGTGCCACGGGAAATTTGACTGCCTCGTTTACGAAATGCTATTTATTAAAGAACTGAGGCCTAGCCTTTGTTTCGTCGAGAAATTAACTTAATTTATCCGCTAATGAGATACGTTATAGTGATGTCATAACACTAAGGTAAGTCATTTGTCAGCTGTGGACCTAGCCGACTCACTGGGTAAATATCAAATCGTTTCGTATACTTTATTATCTGAGCATTTCATAAAAATGTAACTTCCTTTTAGGATTCGAATGCAGTTCTTTTATTGTCTGGCAGTAAAGTCGTCAATAAAGATGTTTCATAACAGTGAATCAAAAACCCACAACTGACAAAACAGCCTTAACACTCGGAGTGACTCCAATAATGCTAAATTTCTTTGTTTAGCTTGTAGCATATTTTTATGTTACCTTTTTTCTCAGTAATGAAGTATTTTTTTTTTATTTATAGAATATTCTCAGTCTCTTTTTCACTTGATAATGACGTCCGAGAACGTCGAAACGTCGTGTATTTTGTAGCCATGTATTTTTAACCGTTTTTACGAAATTTCTTAAATGCTTTTAAGGAAAGTTTTTTCGCAATTTTTTATAGCTAAATGTTTCAAAGAGTCGCTTCTTTTTAATGGGGACAAAATCCAATGTATAAAGTCACGCTTGTCACGTTCTACGTTTCGGTTCGTCCTTTCTATTCAATCTGTAGTCTTTTTCCGTTTCACTTATCCCGAAATATTGCGCATCTCTTTAGTTTTCACCGCATATGCTGTACGACGTCTACCCGCCTTAATCTTAAATAAACAAGTTTTGAATCTCGCTGCCTGTCTCGTTCATAACGGTGGTTGACCTTGCGAACCCCGGTGCACAATACCACGTGCCTTCGGCACCGGCAACGCAACAATTTGCTCTCATTTGGGGTAGTTTTGGAAGATGGCAAATCATCACCCGTTTGCCTATTTTTTTAAGAATGTTCTTTTAAAAGACAACTAAAAACGCAATTTCAAGCGAGGGGTGTAGTTATGGAGTATGTTATTTCATTAGTCAAACTCATCCGCAACGTTAGTTAGGCTAAGGGGAAAAAAAGAATTAGGTTTATTGGGAAGCAGGGTTGGCGCAGTGGCGAGAGCGCTCACCTTCCACCGATGTGTCCCGGGTTCGATGTGTCCCGGCGTCATACGTGAGTTGAGTTTGTTGGTTCCCTTCTCTGCTCCAACCGCCGGCGGCATCTCGGCATTGCGGCATTGCAGCATTGCAGTATTGCGGTTTCCCCCTCTCCCCAAGGAATTCCAAAGAAAGACGAATCAATTGTTAATGCTGTTTGATTGCAGCAGTTTCAAGATGTATTCGAAACTACAATGGCTTCAAAGCACAAGGCTCGAGCGAAAAAGATCAAAGAATATTGCGTAAAATATGGACCAGAATCTCCGGAAACAGACCTAAACTTGTCCAACTTTATTGTTTTAGAGAAGTACAAAATTGTGTACTGTACTGTGCCCAAGGTTGCGTGTACAGTTTGGAAGAGAATCCTTGCAAACCTTCATGGCCTTAACGTGACCAGGGGCGTTCACAAGAACACAATGGGAAAACTCAGACTTCTCAATAATTATTCATTGGAAAATCGCCAGAAAATTCTCAAGACCTACACAAAATTCATGTTCGTGCGGGAACCCTTTGAACGCCTTCTTTCAGCGTACAGGGATTGCTTTCACGGAAAATATAAAACAACGATAGCTTACTGGAAAAATTATCACAAGTTGGTAAAGGAAGTCTTGGTTAGAGGTCGTGGTCGCCATAACGACACACAAGTTGCTGACGTAACGTTTGAACAATTCGCCACCTATTTGGTTCTTCGACGGAGGAAAGGTGAATTGTTTCAAGAGCATTGGCGAGAGCAGCATAACCTTTGTCATCCGTGCCGCATACAGTTTGATTTTATAGGCCACTACGAAACGCTCACGGAAGACGCAAAGTACATTCTTCGAAAGACTAATATAGAAAACAAAGTAGTCTTTCCAGAATGGGAACCAACAGATACTAGTTCATTGATGCAGGAATACTATTCTACTTTATCGTTTCTCAGGATAAAGCAACTGCAAGAAATATACCAAAGAGATTTTGAGTTATTTGGTTACAGCTATCCAGGACCGCTCGAGATGACTGTTAAAAAGATAATTAACGAAAAAATGTAGACTAAGCTACTGTACTGAAATGTTATAAGCGTAACCCTTTTCACTTACTGGAAAAACTGGGAAATTCTGGTTGGACCAGGTCAAATGGTAGACACCCTTCCATTTAAAATGCTTTTTGTGTCTCCGTTTTGAGCTTTCCCACATT
Organism: Astreopora myriophthalma; assembly: GCA_014634185.1. Lineage (NCBI taxonomy): Eukaryota > Metazoa > Cnidaria > Anthozoa > Scleractinia > Acroporidae > Astreopora > Astreopora myriophthalma. The sequence continues at coordinate 609,073 of BLFK01000601.1, read as the reverse complement.
TTCTTTACAATAACATGTATCAATTCGATTCAATTCATCCTACGCGAGGACAATGAATCAAGTGAAAATGATCATCGCCTTTATGCGCGCAATTTGGGTCGTGTTGTGTGTCACTGAACGGGGTTTCACGATTGGCTTAAACCACCTTTACCCTCGCACAAAATCTGGCATGGCACTCCTAAATCTTGGTACGGCACCTATGTTTTTCGGTCACGGCCCGCCATATTTATAATTTGTGAACAGACCCGATTGAGAGTTTATTACGCACTCGCGCCAGAAAATTTGAACCGAAAAATACGTACCGAAAATCTCCGCGTGTAAATTGAGTTGCCGTGCCGTGCTCCGTGTGAAGCGGTCAGTGGTATCTCGAACAACGGTTACTGCTGCGTATGCGATTTTCCAGGCACCTTGCAAAGTTCATAAAAAGCGATTGTGTAAACACGCAGTGCCGTGACAACAAATCATCGGTACAGTGCTACGACTGAGGAGTCTTGTGCCAATTTTTCTCCGTGTGAAAAACTTATTTTACATACGCAGAAAGCTTGGCACGTTACCGATGATTTTTTGGCACGGCACCCCGCGTTTACACAATTACTTTTTGTGAACTTTGCAAGGTGCCTTGAAAATTGCATGTGCAGCGGTGGCCGTTCTTCGAGATACCACTGCTCGCTCGGTTTACACGCGCGGGATTTTCCTTGCAGTATACCGAGTTCATCCGTGCCGAGCACACCTCCAGAGATGTGCTCGGCACCGCCACCCCAAACATTTCGGGTACATTCAGAAGTGCCGAGCCAATTTTTCTGAGTGCATGTGGAAAAAGGGTTTCAGTAAGAGAACAACAGAACGAACAAAGATAGCAATTGGAACTTTCTGAACTGCACTGTTAAGTTCAACAAGAGTATCAGTAAGGACAGTTTTAAGTCAGTTTTAAGATATTGTAAGGATAATTATAAACAATTTTAGTTTTAAACAGCTCCAACAATAGCTGGCAAACAAAGACCATAACTACAATTATTTTTAGGTTTACACATTTCCTGTCATTCCTGGTTCCTCCTTGCTACTTTTGATGATAATATCGTTATATCGATATTTTAGTCGTCGATCGTAATCTTATGATCTCCCGTTTTATTCTTGTTTATGACACTTTTATCTTATATATTATTTATAAGATGACTAGGCTGAGATTAACCAAAATTTTAAGAACGTGATAAAAACATATCTCAGGCTGAGAGTAGGGTAAGAGGCGTTTTTCTTTTGCTACGGTCTGTAGAATAACTAAAGGGAAAATAAATGTCAAAACTGTAGTCTACCAACAATTTACCCAAATACTTAGGGACATTTTCTTTTTCAGCTATGTGGTTTTCTTATTGCATGATACACTGAAGAGCATCTCAGTTTGTAGTCGGACTCGACGTACAGTGTCCTTAATTCTTCTAGAAAACTGCAGTTCAATGCGCAGTTCCTATTTACAACCTTTCCAAAATAATCTCCACATCATCGAAGTCATGTAACTTTAAGACTGGGACATCATAAGGACGTTTTCAGGTTCAAATCGCCCAAAAAATAAGAACGTGCAGCCTCAGCTCGAAAATTAGACGTTCTTATCTAAAAAGTGTATTTATTGCGTCTCACGTACATATCATTTCGTTGTAAATAGAACTTTCAACATGTTTAATTATTACTCCGTTATATAGCTAGCAAGTCCCCATTGGCCTTTGGCAGCGTCCTATTTAACTTACTTCAACAAATAAAGATATGTATCTACAGTATGCCTATCATATGGCAGGCCCCGCGAGCGGGCAAGATGAAGCGAATTCTGTGCTCTGACTGGTTACCCGAGCGGGCGAGATGGGCCGATCTTGCCCGCTCGGGACTGCCCGCTTTTCGCGCAAGAATAAAAAATAGCGTAAAGCGGACTTACAAAGTTCATAACTTTTGACAATGTCGGCAATGCAGTCGAAAAAGGCGGCAGAAGACAGTCAAGACAAAGAAAACAGACGAGTTTCGAGAAATACAAAAATTAAAGCAAAAAGTGATATGAAGGCATGAAAATGGTTTTGTCTTACGGAAAAGGAGAAGAGAGAGGTACAGCCATATAATAAATCCTTTATTGACCAAGCTTGTTCGGTCAAGATGGCTGGATATTGCCCTCGTTCTTTTTTCCGCTTTTATGGACCTCGACTTCGTCGCAAACAAAAGAACTTGGCCAATACCCAGCCATCTTGACCTCACGCTTACAAGTCATTCATTAACGCATATTTATTATATCTCTCAGATAGTACGCGGGCTGTGATTGGCCAATTTAGCGGGCTGTATTCAACAGTACGGCCCGCTAAATTTCAGAGTGAGTTTTCTTGTTCGATTCGTTTACCAAGAGATATAATATCTTAGTAACCTCGTTTTCTCGGGCCGTACTGTAAGCTGTAAACTGTAAACGAGGAGCCGTAACTTACAGTACGGCCCTCGATCTCGGTCAGTGAGAGGTATTTATTGTGGCTAAGTCCCTGTTCATGCAGGAAATAATGCACAACATCGGGCCACTGCCTGTGGCCTAGGATGCCCTGTACCTTGTGGTCATACCATAACCATCAAGCCTGTCCTCAAGTGTCCAGCACTCTTCTCATGATCTTCCCTGTTCCCAGCAAGCACAGCCGCTGCAGAAGTTCCATGTGATAAGACAATCCCAGCAGGTTTAGCCAATTTCCAAATCTCCTTGAGATTGTCCCCCGTAAACCAATAACCACTGGCATGACATGGACCAATCGACAGTTACATATCCGCTTGATCTCGTGCTTCAAGTCATGATAGCTCTCGATCTTCTCTTTTTCTTTGTTGTTATTAATTTTATTATTATTATTATTATCATTACATATATATATTTATAACCCACCCATTAATTTTCGCGCGATTTTATTGCCTACTTTACGTCAAGTGGTGAAAAATCACAAGACCGTTATCACGCAATAACCCCCATCATCGTCGATATTTGTCCAGCCAGTTCGAGAGTTTCAACTGTATTATCTTACGTGGAAGAAAAGCAAACTCGTTTTGTAGACGGTCCTAGAAGATGGTCGCAAATGCTGT
>BLFK01000601.1:579021-580431 GCA_014634185.1 Astreopora myriophthalma | reverse complement strand
GCTGGTCATCCACCTATACACAGAAGCATATATGGAACTTTGCATTATGGAATGTGTCCAGACTCGTTTGGATGAGGACTTTTGGTCAGAACGTCGAATGGCCTTTACAGCGAAGAGTCTAATCTGGAGGAAGTCATTACAGGCTACACATTCCACTGGAAACGCAAACGAGTAGACGAAGCAAGGACTGGTGGAGTTCATGGATTTGATGTCCTTATTTCGACTACTCGAAGTCTAGACACGCTTTATAAAATCACCAGCAAGAGACTGAGCAGCAGCAGAAATCTCTCAAGAGGCCGTCGTGAAACTACATTCAGCGCCTACTCTACCACTAGGACCTACAACATGAAAGAAGATTTCAGCCCACGAGAACTTGAAGAGGGCCATCAAACAAACACCAAGGAACGACAACAGTATCATCCTTGGCAAATTTAACGCTAAACTTGGATTTTAGCCGAACGTTAGGTGAACTGCGATTGGCGATGATGAACATGGAATAGAAACGACTAACGCTGATGGGCTTGTCGTGTTAGATATATGCAGTGAGCACAGCCTGGCGGTTACCAATACCATCCTACAACAGCCCAATAAGTTTAAGACTGCTTGGATGTTATCTCCATCCAAGCAACGGCTCATGCTCGATTACGCCATTGTCGGTTCGAGCAAGAGAGACAAACTTTCGCGAAGGCTCAACATCTCGGGTATCAAGGAATCATCCATGCAGTAGGAACTGCAGAAAACGTTCAAGGAAGCAGACCTCGAGACGATATAGAAGACATATTGAAACAGCATGGACGAAGCATTTCGGAAAAGAAAATATATATTATGCTGGTGCTGATGTCTTGGGCTTTGTCATAACATTGTTTTCAAGAGAATGACGACGAGTTCTCAGAGCTATGATAAAGGATGCACGGTGCCCATCAAATTTACATCACGAACAAAACGTTCGCCGCAGAGAATTCATATCAAAGTGCAAATTACACTGCCATAATAGCACGTATAGTACAATAGCATGTGCTATATAAATTCACAAATTATTATTAATACCAGTAATTACCAAGAGTAAGCGGAATGCTGCCAAGAGGTAGACGGAGGAAGTAGAGGACATGTAACATGCTCTCGTTAGTTGTATGTGCTTATTCTGCTTATTTAAGGGAAAAAAAGAGTTGCTATGGAATAGTGTGTACGCTGTATGTAGCTTGTGAAGCTCCCCTATGTTCGTTTCTTTTACTATGTGTAGTTCCCCTACTAAGAGGGTTGTTCCTAACAGAAAAAAATTGATCCAGTCAATTAAAGAAATAGTTGTTTTGACGGTAAAATGACATAACAAGGAAAAACAGATTGTTGATGGTATTGGTTTAGGTTGGTTAATTGGAAAATTTCCTATTTGAGGGAGAGGAACATAGTAAT
>BLFK01000601.1:551521-574021 GCA_014634185.1 Astreopora myriophthalma | reverse complement strand
CATTATCATCCCTATCGATTTCTAACGAACTACCCTATGTTCGAATTTGCATGGGGCCTGATTCACTAGTCGTAAAGCGATCAGGAAACAAAACAAAAACAATGAATGGAAAAATGTATTTTTAGTCAAGAAAACGAGATAAGTGGTATGAACGGAGATCTGCATCATAAAAGCCTAAAGAAGCTGATAGTAAAGCTGCAGGAAAAAAGCGGTAAGTTTTTGAAGAATGTCCAAACTCCTTCGTGAATTGTTAAGGCTGTCCCAGTAAGGAGCTACCAATTAAAGAGGGCAACGGAGAATCACTGGCATCAGGGGGACAAAGAGTTCTGTCTTTCAATTTTCTGTTATTTTCCAAGAGGAAAATCGTCAACATTATTTGTGTGTGTTTGTGTGTGTGGGCTCCAACATGTAACAGAAACTGAGATGGGTCACCACATTGCGCGCGAGACCAAGCAATTCAATCTTCCACCTGAAAGCTGAGACCAGGCCAAAAAGGAGTCTCCTTTGTCCACATGCAAACTTAGTGCTGGCAGCTTTCTGGAATTAATTCCAGGGAAAAAATATACATACCTTGAAGGATATACGTACCTTGAAGGATAGTATGGAGTCACTGCTCTTTGGTGTGATGTCGCTTCAAGGGAATGCAGCAAACAAACTGATCTTCGTTCTTCTGGATTCTCGTGAAAACTAAGTTTGTAGCCCTATTATATATCCACGAGACCGTGTTTTGTTTAGAAGCCTCGATCACGTCATTCTTCTCTCAAACCAAAGCTTTATTGATTTTTGTCCAATATCACATTGAAATCAATCACGCACTATATGAATTTCTGAGGACTCCCAGGGCTGTTTATTATTTATTTATTTTAATTTCACTTAGTTTTAATTTCGACTGCCAGGATGTAATGACTGCTCTGAAGAAAGCAAGCGGAGCCGCAGATCTTTCGCGTGCTCTTGGTTACGTTGGTTGATTGGTGAGCTATTCATACAATTGCATGATATTCGTGGTACGGGACGGCCCATACACTACAAACCTAGGAGGTCTTTCTTTCTCTTCTGCAGTTGTCATATAGTTCATGAACAAATAATTATTTGGCCTAGAAGTTTCCAGAAAGGTCTTTTAGATCTTTCGTGCGTGTGGCGAATGTTTAGGCGGTAAATCGCGCGACCGAGCAAGTAGCAATTTTTTCCACGACCGCTACGTAAACTGGGAGCATTCTCTCTTTTGGTCTAAAACGATCCGTAGACGTTTTAGAGCAAAAGAGACACTGTGAGCACTCTAACTGCCTACCGTGAAGCTAGCTTGCGTGTGCAATACTATATCGCCTCAACCATCTATTCGAAAAAAAAAAAGAAGAAAAGAGAAAAAGGACAGATTTAAAATTATGTCATAAACTTAATATTTTACTGATTCAATTCTGTCACTAGTGCATGCTCCCTGTGGGCAAACCTTAAGGGCGGTTAAACCTAGAAGCCAGTCACATATTTCGTTCGAAAGGTAAGAAGTTCACAAGTTCGTTCCAGTGTTTTTTCAGGCAGCACTAAGGTAACCAGTTCTCCCTGTTAGAATAATTAAGCGTTGCTTATAAAATTACTTGCAGTTTGTTTCTTATTGCTTTCGGAGCACCTTTATTTTTTAATATTTGTAACTTTTCTTTATTTTAAATACGGCGGAACAGTGTGATTGTACATAGCTTTTTCACAGCGTGTTGTAGAATCTAATTTGGTTGTTTCTTTGTTTGTTGTAGCGGCATAACTTTGACTTGTCTGCGTTGCAATCCTTTTTGTAATTAAGTTTTGCCTGACGGTTTTGAGCCACCGAGAGTTGTAATTATTTCAAGATGGTAATGAAAATCAGTAAGAGAGGACTCTGTCTACCCTTTTAAGCGCTTGAACCGCAAAAACGATCGCCAGAACGGTTGCACACAGCTAACAAAACTGAGAGCAACTCTTTTGTGATGTCCTGCTGTTGCTATATAATGAATTAATTCTAGACTCATCTTCAACTTCATCTTTATTACTTTGCACCATTTTTTTCCTCTGGCTAAAATAAATACATTTTAAAGTAAAGAATCAAATAATATGGAAATAACCACGATTATAGAGTAAGCAATGTCCGCAGTGCGGAATTTGAAGGTGGAATCAGTTCCCCTAACCATCCCTGCTTTTCCAACTTACCGTTTCTCATTGTTCTCGCGGCGAATCTCGGGTGCTTCAAATCATCGTAGAATGAAACAAGTGTTAGAATTCTGGCGTTGCTTCCTCGCCATCCGTCCAGTATACTACTGAATCCAGAATAAATCGAAGCCGCTTGGGTCAGCGTGACCCTTGTTCGAGTTCTAAAAGAGAGTGAGTGAATAGTCTATCTCGTCCCCTAACGTTACCGTCAACATGGCCACCTTCATTTGGCAACGCTTTAAGTTCATCGTGGAAAAGAGAGCTGCTGGTCAAACGTGGGTATATGCACGTGGGATTGCCACGAACGCGTACGGTCCTTTTCCGACGTTATTTTACGGTATTGTACAGGCGAGACGCGACGACCCCTTGTCTCATTTTAGAACGGTGTCTTTTCGCTGGAAGTTAATTCCATAGAGGGAACAGCTCAACAGCCTCGTTCGCCAGCCATGCCCCGGCCCCTGGGGTGAGGGGTTTTTTAATGACTTGTGCATAAAACGATCTTGGCGATAAAGGAACTTTTTTTTTAAACATTTGATTCAGAGATACACTGTTCAAGATTCATTCTAGCACAAAAACCCATGTTTTCCAAGTTAGCCTGAATGGCTTACAGATAATTGAGATCATTGGTGTTCCTACGGTGTGTGTGTTTTTTTCCTTTTTTTTTTTAATTTGTATTTTTTATCCCTCAGATGAAAATGTGGTCTTGTTGTTTGACAAAACGGATATGAAAGAGACTCAATAAACAGCTAAAATTTTAGTAATTGCTGTGTTGTTTAAGTGGGTTTTAACTATCTCCGGCTGCACTTTCAGTCCACAATGAACCGCTATTTGTTTATGTTACTTAACCACAGGCAACCGTGAATCACCTGTTTTCCGTTACATACATTTGATATTTTTATAGGTTTCAGCGGCTTATTTCTTGATACTGTCCCCCAGTTAAAAGAAAAGAATAAAAATACACAGTCTACACGTGCACCTCATGGCAAGAAACGTGGTATTTTACCGATAAGAAAACACGCGGCGAACTTACGCAAAATGCGGTATTTTCCCGTATTTTTCAGTGTTCACCAAAACGGAAAATCCAATCTTTTCCGCGAGTTTTCATGCCGGTGAATTCGAGTATTCGTTCCATTATCCGGCAGTTTTCTATTGCGGTGAACGCTGGAAAACACACGTTTTCTGGCGTTCACCGTTCGGTCAACACTCATAAAACGTCTTGTATTCCGGGCGTTCACTGGACTTTTCCCACAGACCAACGTCGTGTTCACCGCCGTTAACCAGTAAAAACCCGCATTTTCCCTTGTTTTCCGCCACGGAAAATCCCGGTCAAACGTAGGTAAACGCTGGAAAACTAGCGTTTACCTATCATTTAACGCTTGGAAAACGGCCAATATTCCGGCGTTCGCAAGCGTTTTTTCTTGCGTATTCTTACATTTTCTGGAAGGGTGAATTCATGTAAATTCAAGAAAACGTATGTTTTCTAGTGTTTACCGATCCTATTACGCTCGGAAAACAGCGAATAATGGGCCGTTCACAAGCGTTTTGCTGTGTTTTCTTACATTTTCTGGGACAGTGAATTCACGAGAATTCAAGAAAACGCCTGTTTTCCAGCGTTCACCAAACCGTGATGACTCGGAAACTAATGAATATTCCGGCGTTTGCCAGTGTTTTTCTGGTGTTTTCATTCTTTTTTCTAGGACGGTGAATTCGTGCGAATTCAAGAAAACGCGTATTTTCCTGCATTCACCTAAAATTGTTTGTACCCGGCGTTTTTTCTCGCGTTTTCTTGTATTTCTGGAACGGTGAATTCAAGAAAACGCTTGTTTTCCAGCGTTCGCTGTTCGGTTTACACATGGTAATTAGTTTGTATGCCGATATACGCTAAGCGTTTCTCTGTCGTTTTCTGACATTTTCTAGGGTGGTGAATTCGGGTGAATTCCGAGGGCTTTCCTGCTTCACCATTCCCCCAGCCCAACTCTAGATTATTTGGCGCGATTTATGGTTCCATAGTTTTTACTAAGTGCTCATTTGAGATGAACTAAGGGAAACAGCGGACTACGTTATAAAGACTTCCCTCTCCAGTGCTATACCCCACTTGGGAGCTTGTTCACAGGCTAAGCAAAATTTCTTCGAATGTCATGTTTTCCTTGTGTTAACCGTCAGGAGAAAGCAATAGAAAACGTGACACAAACACCGCGTTTACCCTCTTGGGAAAACATCTGAAAACATTGTGGAAAACAAACTGTTCACGCAAGTTTTTCCAGCGCAGCAAAATTGCAGGCGAATGTCATGTCTTCCTTGTGTTAACCGTGAATATAAATGTAAAGAAAACGTGAGACAAACACCGCGTTTACTCTCTTGGGAAAACATCTGAATGAAGTGTTCACAGGAGTTTTTCGAGCACAGCAAAATTGACAGTAAATGCCATGTTTACCGTGTGTTAACCGCAAACAGATGCAGCTAGAAAACCTACGATTGACGCTGCGTTCACTCAGGCGGGAAAATGTGAAGAAAACGGTTCTGAATACAGCGCGTTGACTGGCGGTTTTCCGCGATATGGAAAACATATGATAAACTTTAAATTTTGCCCGCGTTCACAAAAGAAAAACGACTAATTCACAGAACGTTTTCCAAAATCGGAAAACTAAAGACAAATACTAACTTTTCCTAGAATTCTCCGTTTGGTAAAATCACTGGTGAAAGAAGGTTTTCTTGCCGTGCCTTGAAAGTAAATACGCAAAGTACGTGTGATCTAAACAACCTTTGCCATCGAAGAAAATCCTTCTCTGGTCTTCAAACTTTTGTACTGGAAATGTTTTTTTGTTTTGTTTTGTTAAGATCTCGTGCTGAGCCTGGTCGTAAACAGAGTGGGGAAAAATATCTCGCGGCATCGTTTTTCGCCGCTAGCCCAGCTGAGATACCAGGGAACGGACAGTGAGCACTTGCAAATTTCAGTAGTCTCCTACGTTTTCTTAGATTTATTAAAACTCATGAAGGCTTTCTAAGTTTCTTGTTCCAATGCACGTACGTACTACCTACTGATATAATTTAAAATACGTGCTTACTTTTACTAATTGCTCCGGTATAATTTTTAAGCGTTAATTATTTCTTAACACTTAAGTAATTAAAGTTTAAATTAAGGTTTACAAATCGATAAGCATATCATCAAATAAAAAATACCAGTTTCTTTGCAAAGGTTTGTCTGGATAACAGAAGAAGTGTGGAAAAGTGGAAACGGAGTTTTATCTATGATTTCAAGATACTACCCTCTGGAATAAATTGGTGGGATTTGGACTTCTTTTTCTGCCAAAAAAAATAAAATTAAAATAATAATAATAATAATAATAAATATAAAAAATATATACATATAAGTCCAGGTGGTCTTCACCGGTAAATCCAGAATAGAGTTTAACAGTAAAGGAGTGGTTATATCTAAATGTGGACTACTCAGTTTGCCGGAGCAGATATGGATTTTAATCACGGCAAGCTCTCATTTCAACGGTCTAATTAGAGTTACGATGTCGCGCAATTATATTATTGGTGTAAGCCTAAAGATACTTCAGTGTATATGGAGATTTACTGATGAGTGGGTCAACATTACGTTCATTTACGAAACAGAACAGTATTAAAATCCATATGTGCTCAAACTACTGAGTAGTCCAACTACAGAGAAATACACACACACGCACACACACACACACACACACACACACGGATATGTACTTTTTTGCCACCCACATAAATTTATATAGATGTATACTTTTGTTAGTTGCACGCCCGCACGTGTGTATTTCTCACCTGTCATTAGTGACCTTTAGATCGGAGTGCGAGTACGACTACGAGTTTTTCGTTCCGAGCATGCGCAGTTAAAAAAAGATTCGACCTTCAAACCTAATGCTAGAGCTCAGTAAGGAAAACTCGTACTCGTAGTTGCACTCGTACTCCAATCTAAAGGTCGCTATTGTTTCATGTGAGGAACAAAAATTGCCTAAGTGAGAAAAATAACTTTTGAAAGTATTTTGTAATAGGCCATTTGCATGATGGCGTCATTTTACTACCAAGACCAGAATGCATTGAGTAGCTTCTATTGCCAGGCAAATTTTACCAATTGTCCCGTTATTCCCTGGAAGAGTGAAAAAATCTGCATAAGAAAGCATTTTTGCAAAGCATCCTGGTCTTGGTAGTAAAATGACGCCATCATGCAAATGGCCTATTCTACAAGACTTCCCAAAATTGTGATTTCGTCGGTGAATTCGAATTTCTTAGCCGGTAATAGGCCTTACACACAAAAACTTCTGAGACTACAGTTGATGGAATCATAGGGAGAACAGTGTTATAACTCTCACGACAGATAGAAGTAGTCGAATTAATCGGGGCTTTCCTAGATGATTCCTCATCGGCTATTGATAAAACAACTCGAAGACCGGATTTATTACAATTGGCTCCAATCAGCAGTTGGTTATCATGATTCAAAGGTACCGTCAAGTCAATTGTCATCGGTGCCGCGACTATGACTGCACATGTAGACTTAGCTCATAGTTCGACAATCGAATTTCGATGGTCGCTCATGTTTGCCAAGTTTCTTGTAAAACTTCCCGTGGTATGTATAACCTCAGACAAAATAGGAAATAATCTTTCTGAGGAACGAATTAACACTCTCAATTTGCATCTTTACTGTTGCAATTCTCTCCAGTTTCACATATCTCACTGTATTCACAAGATCAGCTTCATAAGATTGGTGAAATTGCATTGGTTGCCTGTTAAATTACAATTGAATTCAAGATTCTGTTTCGCTCGTTTTCGAAACATTGTAAGACAAGGCTACTGTATACAGTTGAAATAGATCATTTTTGGATGTTGTCCTTCAGTATAGCATTTTGTAGCAACATGTAGAAAGTAATAAAAAGGCCCTGAATGGACGAAAATTCGATCTCCAGAGGATTTAACGTTAGTTTTCGAAACTTGCAGCAACATTTGGCTGCCTGGCCTCGGTTGTTCAAAAGGTGCATGAAGCTATCCTACGGATGAGCACTAGCAAAACCCGGCAATTGAATTATCCAGTGGATAGCGCTATCCACCCTTCGAACAACTGGGGCCTGATGTTAAAAGATGACTGCCCATACCTCTAGGTTTAAGAAGGTGTCTTTAATGTCATGTAGGGTCGAGTGAGGCCTGTATCGACTGTTCACTGATAAAATTCATCGTTAAAATATCCGAGCTTTCACCGATCCACAGCATCATTAGGGATAAGAAAAAATATTTAGCATACAGCTTATATACGGAATGATGTAAAAATAGTGTTAAAATGCGTAAAAAGTGTGCACAAATGTATAATAAATGCCAAATGCAAGTATGAAAAATAAAATGTATGAGTGAAAACATCTGATAAGTCGGTGTCACGGCCGGATCTCCAAATACACTGAGAAATGAGGGATATAAAACATAAAATAAACATTAGAACGAGAGGTCTGTGAATTCACTGCATTCGTCGGGAGTTGAGGGTGGATTTGTGCTTTCGATTGAAAACGGCTTCTAACAAGCGTAGGTTTACGGAATCGTTTTCTATGACAATAGTCTTGATTTCGATGCCTTTGCAGTCCTTGTTTTGGCATGTTGAGATGCGTCTCTTCACGGGGGAGTTTTCATTATTTCTGAAAAGAGGACCGTGGATCCCAGTACGCGACGCCCACAGGTCATACACCCTCTTTAATTTCCTAAAACACCGCAGAACGCATATGTACCAGAGACAACTACCCCATTTTTAACACGAGACTGTGCTCACTTAGAATTGCCTTTTACCAAACCACATGTAACCGTAATCAACACTCAGTATCGGGAGCACTACACGTTTTATTCATGGTCGCTTAAGGGAACATCTCAATAATAAAAACTCCTCCGTAAAGAAATCAAGACTATTGTCATAGGAAACGATCCCGTAGACCTACGCCTGTTAGAAGCATTTACAACCGTAAGCACACACCCGCCCTCAACTCACGAGAGCACTGCAGTGAGTTCAAAGACCTCTTGTTCTAATAGATATTTTTAATATTTTATATCCCTCATTCCTTAGTGTATTTGGAGGCCCTTTGTACCATGATACCGACCTATCAGATCTTTTTACTCGTATTTTATTTTTCATACTAGTATTTGACATATAGGTAGATACTTTTTACGCATTTTCACACCATTTTTTGCATCATTCTTTTATAAGCTGTATGCTAAATATTTTTTTCTTATCCCTGATGCTGGCGTGGATCGCCCAAAGCTCGGATATTTTAACAAACCTTTATTCAGTGAAAACCTTCATACAGTTAAAAATAGCAACAGCGTAAGCTGTAAGCTTTTTGGTGAAAATATAATCTTAAAGATACCTACTTAAAAGAGGAATAAGGAAATAAGAAAGTATCTTCACTTTCAGCTTACTGTATAAATTTCTAAAAGGTATTTCTTAAAAGGGTAACGAATAGATATATTAAGAGTATTCAATATTATTTGTCTCCAAGTGAGAGTTTACACAGTTGAGCAAAGCCAATCAACCAATGTAGAGAAGACAGAGAAGAGCGCACCGAATGATCGGCGAATGATCTCCTTCACTTGTTTGCTTTAAAGGATTCATCCTGGGAGGTCGAAATGAAATTGAAATTAGCAGAAATTCCACAAGGAGGACAAGCAGTCCCGGAGATTCTCATAATTAATAGCAGCGCCTGATTGGTTTCCATGTCATGTTGAACCAAAAGCTTTTGTTTGGAAGAAGAGGAACGTGATCGACGCTTCCAAACAAAAGAATTTAGTGGATGCATAATAAGGCTGCTGACTTAAATTGAAAAAGGGTTCAAGCAAAAGAAAGATCAGTTTGTTTCTTGTATTCTGTTGTGGCGACATCATACTAAAGAGCAGTGACTCCTCATTATCTTGTAAGGTACGTATACGAGATATTTTCTTCCGCATTGAATCTCGGGAAAGAAAGGCTGCAAGCGGTTTGCCTGTGTACAGTAGAGTGGCCTTTTTTCTGGCCTAGACTCAAATTTTAGGTGGAAAACTGAAGTGCTTCGTTGCGCACAATGTAGAGACCCATGTAAGTTACGGCGACTATATAGGTTTCCTAAGTCTCGCAGCTATACAAAAGTTAAACATGCGAAGTAGGGAATTCGGCTCATGGAAGACAAATGGGATGTAATTCAGCGATTTGTTTATGTAAACAATTTCTTGATTCGACAAGAATACAAAATTCAAGAGGATTTTCAAAGGCCTGGTTTGCTCATATTTGCTGGAATGATGCCGGTAGGGAAGGTACACACACAGGCTGCCGAGAAACAATACTGCATTCGGTCAAGAGTTGAAGAACATTTTGCTTTCCTTAAAAAAAGGTACACTATTAAAGTGCCTATCACCTTAAAATACTTTTCCGTTACAATAATTCTCTGCAATTGTCACAAACATATTTTTTGCTTTAAAAACCTTTTCCTACAGATCCGCTGATTTACACGCTCTCAAAAGTTGGAAAAACCAGCCGTAATTTGATTTACGACCGAGCAAGTAAGGGGAATGGGTTCAATACCGGGTTGACGTCACAAAGTACTTTGCATTGGGATTGTTCATTGAAAACAGCCATGCAAAGTAGTTTTGTGACGTCAACCCGGTATTGAACCCATTCCCCTTCCTTGCTCGGTCGCGGATCAAACCATGTCCGGATTTTCCACCTTTGGAAACCAGTAAAAAATGTGAGTCTTCAGTAAAAAGGTTGTAGAGCAACAAAATATGTTTGGGAAAAGTGCAGAGAATTATTGTAACGGAAAAGTATTTTGAGGTGATAGACACTTTAAATCTAACCGAAATTTTCCATAAAACAACGAAAATGAAATGACCGCCGAACGCACGAGTTTCCATCGACAAGCAAATATAAAGAAAAGACCACTTGCGAGATGTACGCATATCGAATCGATTCCCCCAAAACGCATAGATCACAAATCTCGAAAATCTGTATCTCGATTTGATCTGAAGAATCCACACAGAATGTGGATTTTATGGATTCATGATCCACTTTTGGATTTTCCCGTAAAACGGCAGATCCTTTTTTTGATTTTGGATTTTACCCCCAAAACGCGCCCTATAAAAGTGTTTGTGTCTTTTATTGTTTTCGTCTGAACTAGATGAAGTTGTACACAGCTATTGCCCTGTTGATGCTGATTTCTGTAACGGCGGCTACTAACGGAAGGAAGACAAAGGACGACCAGGTATCAGTTCCATAATATTGAAAATAAAAAAATAAATAAGTAAATTGTGATTAGCTGTCACGTTATATCAGAAATTTCGAACTGAACAATATTTTTCCCTGCCTTATTGCTACTTGAATGTGGATTATTGATGCAAATGAAGAAATGATCCTTGCACTTACGTAGGAAATTGCCAGCAAAGAAGCCTGAAAGAATTCATCCCGTCATCAGGATTTTGAACCCACCACCCGGCCGCGGTTTCAGTGCGGTACCAGTGCAGCGCACCACAAACTGAGCTATTTTTCTTGGGCTTGTGTGGAGGAATAGATATTAAAGCTCAAAAAAATTGTCCTGCTCCTAACAGATGCGGCGAAAGAGCGACTTCGTACTGATGAAATTTAGTGTGGAATGCACTCACCACTCAACAAATCTTTGCTGTTCCAATTACATCATAAAGTTATTTAGCCTGGAATCTATGGAACGACTGGATTTAGGACTTGAATTTCGAATTCTCCCAATAGATATTTTTCACACGAAGGTCTTGCTTATATTATTGTACCTTTAGTGAACAAGAAAACGGCGGCCATCTTATGCAAATATCTCCTTTTATTTTAGTAAATCAATATGGCCGCTGGTCACGTGAGTGAAAACTATCTATTTCCCCTTTCTTTACCTTAACGGCACATAGGTTACCCATTCAACACCACAATTCACAAGCTCCGCAGTCAAAATTTAAACCTAAGGCGAAATTTAAATTTGTAACATTTTCATCTGAAAGTCAAACATTCTATTCGGTTAATAACCTGTCGTGGCGAAGTCAATTATATAAGAAATAAATTTGTATTATTTTAAGAAGTGAATTTGGTATTCCCGTTGGGGTTCTTTTGCCTTAGATAGACATTTTTCACCACTTAAAGACAACATGTAATTTTTAAAGTACGAGTACACACATTAGGAATTATGGGGAATTTTTCCCTCGACTTGCAGCCAAAAGCAACGAAGCAGCTGCGGGTGCATGAGTTTTGAAGGAGGAGTGCCAAAACAATAGCAGAATAACAACAACAACAACAACAACAACAACAACAACACCTCAACAAGAAAGATCTTTGACCATGGTAGAAATAGAACCCACGACCTCCGGATTAGATCACCGTTGCTCGTTTACTGTTATTGTTAATATTATTGTTATTGCTATTTCTTTAACAGTTTTTATTGTAAGAAGCGCCACATTTTTATCGTTTTTTAACTTGTTTCAACATATTTATGCTAATTTGGAAAATTTAGAAAACTTACTCACTTGAAAATGACCTCGGAGAGGTCGAAACGTCGTGACTTCTTAGCGCTAGTTTTTATTTCACAGTCGATTTCTAAGAAACTAATTATTATTGTTATTATTAGTAGTAGTTCATAGCTCAGTTGGTAGAGCATCGCACCGGTATCGCGGAGGTCACGGGTTCGAAACCCGTTGAAGCCCTGATTTTTTCAGGCTTCTCCTTTCCAATTGCTTAAATTGGAAAATTAACTGCGATGATCATTCTTCACTTTCAGTAGTAGTAGTATCACTATCATCACTATTCTAAGAAATGGACCTCGCTAGGAGGGTTTAATTTCACTCTTGTTTTATCCCTAGATTAGTGTTTTTCGACCATTCAGAAACCGAATCTTTAGTTACCATGATTAGCGAGATTTAATCCCCTATTAGGGCTAATTGGCTTTACAGGAACCGGGGCCATGATGTTTTTAATATACCTTGATATTTCTGTTCATACACGTTTTACAGGAAGACTTAAAACGGAAGAAGGTCAGTGGAGGTGATGTAATTTCTGCAGCACAATTAACCATGGATCTGCTCAAAACGTTCCTTGATAAAATGCAAAACATCGAGCGGAAAATTGCCTTGGGTATCGCAAATGAAACGCCGTATAGGTGGGAGGCCCTGAATGTCTATTTCTTCTCTGGCACAGCTGATGGCGCTTTACCAGAATACGTGCAGACCGACAAAGCTGTCGTGTATCCAGCCCGCAAGACCAATGGCCCCACGGCCACCGGCTGTGTAGGTGTTCTCGCCTACTACATCCCAGGCGTCCGCAAGACCTTGGCTGTTCTCTTCAGCGTTCCCTTCGACTACAACCTGTACAGCAACTGGTGGGATGCAAAGGTTTACAATGGGCAGCAACAAGCCCATCGTGGCATGTATGATGAGCTCTACAAGGGAAATCCTTTTCAAGGCGACAACGGCTACCATACAAAACAAATCGGTGGAGGATTTCAAGTGAAGGGAGTGATGACCAGCGGCGGTTCCTGCAGGCAGAAACTGACGATTTCTTCTTAAAGACCCAGTGAAACGAGGCTCACTCACTCCGTAGTTCAATGCCGCAGTCCTCATATAGGGACTTTGACTACTACAAGTTTATGGGAATAGATGGATCTGATAGAATTAGCTACCGATAATGACGTTGTTAAATGTTCGCTTCGAAGTGTAGAAAGTGACGCCCATTAAATGGTACCTGATTGCAGTCTCGTCTGTAATTTACTTTTCATTAGTAATGAAGAACAATAGACTAAAGGCGTATCCCAGTAAAGGCATCACGCAATCTCTGTTTTACTCGTTTTTTCATGGCGCCAGAAGCGGTGTGACACAATACTAGGCTGACGGACGCGCAGGGAGGTTTTACGCCTTTGTTTTAGAATTGGCTCAAAAAAATTCTACATAAATTGTCCCTTAGAAGCCAACCTTGTAATCGTGTCTTTCATTTTGACGCCGAAAATAAATGTTACTCCAAAGTGAATGGGTATCACACCTCGTACTGCAGGAGTTTTGTAATTTATAGCCGACAGACAGAACGAATGCAGCCCTTCCCACCCGGCCTTCGATTCAACTTCGTTTATTAAGTTCTCGGGGCTCTTAGTTTTCGACAAAACCAGAGGGTGAGTTTTTCGTGGGAAACCCTAGGGTCTGAGTTTTTGGAGGATCTGACGTGTGAGTTTCGAGCCACCCGGCCTCAGCTCATTACATTGCTCGAGCAACCAAGCTTAGTTCTTCAGTTGGCGCATTAAATTTCATTGTCGTTAATGCCATCCACAGCACAGCAAGAAATTTTCTACTTGCAAAGGACAGCATCATAATTCAACTTCAGACCATTATACTCGTCTGATATTTCCAGTTCTGATAAATTTCATTCTTTATATTTCCCCAAGCTAACAGTGGTGTAGACACGTGCAGACGTTCTGACGTCATTTTTACTAGGAACAAATCTTGAATTGCGTGCTTTACCAAACAGTTGGAAACCTTACGTAAACAGAAACCCAACCCAAATTTGGTGTATTAATCTTGAAACAAAACTTAATTGCATCTACTCAAATGCAGCAAACAGAACACAAGGGAAAAACGCCACGTGACAAGGAATAGGTCACTGTACACGACACGTAGGGTGCCTTATAATTCCCCTATACTGCACCGACCGGTCAGAGACCTGTGGAACAAACCCATGACTATTCAATGACTATGGGCTTCTGGTAACATTAATATTTACGCGCGATTTCTACGACCATCTCCACTTCACTGTAACAATTCACGAGTCTAAGAACTGCGGGGTGTTATCAGGTTTTAGTAAAAGACGACTTTCCAGTTGTAGATATAGCTTGTTTCTTCATATGCGTGAATAGGGACCTTAACAGAGAATTAGGCAATAATTTTGAAGCAACAGTTCACATGTAACATTTCAAGATGGAGTTCTGCACGTAGGCCTTGAGTGCCCATGTACATCAGAATTACAGTTGCCGCCATTTTAGCTGCTTTGAGCTTTCGTGAGAGCGACATTGGAAACGAAAAATTGTGAAAGTGGAGCGGTATTTTTTCGGTCGGACAACTCGAAAAGAACCACCTTTGGCGGTGGACCGCTTTGACCGGAAATTTCCACCCGGACCGAGGCGTTCTATTCTCCGACCGAGATTTTCGAAAATTTATGCATGATGGGAAGTATACTTGGATATGCGGGAAATTTCAGACATGGTGTTGCTCGGCACAGTCACAAGATCTCGCCATTTCTTACCGCGCGCTGGACTGTTCGTATTGGTGTATGCTATGCTTAATATACCATTTCCGAATTGCTGTTTGCCTCGGTCCCAAAACGAGTCCCGGTGCACAACCATTCAAATGCAAATGAGTTTTGTATTTTCATGCAAATCAAACTCATTATCATTTGAATGGTTTAGCACCAAGACTCGCTTTGAAACAGAGGCAAACAGCAATTCGGAAATGGCCTATTGGTCTGCTGAGCTTGTTAGCTGCGCTTAATAAATTTGCGGTGCTTAGCAAGTCGACTACGTAAAGTTAATTTCCGGCGCTTTCTTAGTCTGCTGCGATTAGTCGGTCTGGTACTCTTTCTTAGTCAGCTGCGCTTAGTTAGTTTACTGCGAATAGGTACTTTAGTTTGCTAATGCCTAGAAATTCAAGAATACACTTACCGAGTGAGCTTAGGTAGTTGAACTCTGTTGCTCGGCTGAAGCATTCATGGAAAGATCCGTACTGGTGACTACAGAATTCCCAGACAGTTTGCTTCCATGCTTTGCGGTCCTCTATCAGGGCTCGAATTTCTTGTGGTAAAGGGGGGAGGAGGGTAGAGGGGTTGATTGGTTTTGCAAGACACTTGTGGTAAAAGGTATTGTGGCAAGCACGTCGCGCTTTGTTAAGTGTAGGATGCTACAGAGCATAAGTTAAGTTGGGATCCTCTCAGGGCGTCCAAGATAACAAGCGTTCACGGAGACTAAAATTGTTTTAATCAATAATTTGGATTTGAATCGTAAATATATAACATACATTTGTGCAATAAATTATCATTTATTTAATAATTATTCTAATAAATTACCAGGGCCCGGTTGTTCCAAAGCCGATTAACGCTAACCCTCGATTAAAAAGTAACCAACGTTTTAATTTCGCCCTCTGAAAACACTTTCAAAAAGTGGTTTTAGACTAAAGCAGAAGAAAAGTCTAAGTCACAAGCGACAAGCAAAAATCTTTCGGGAAAATCTTTGTGAACTGGTAAATAAACTGGAATCAAAGTTCACTCTAACCCGGCCCAGAAGGCTTGCATTAGTGCCATCTCGTACCTGATTTTTGGTAGTAAGCAAAGCCACTGTATAGTAACATTATCTTGAAAATAAATATCTGCTCCCTTCGGCACTTAACCTTCGGCACTTAAATGCTCGTGGAGTTAGAGAGTGTCGAAAATAACTTCCCACTTGCCTTGTTACAGTATATTACTGCAATGAGGAATATTCTGTGCCACTTTCCTAACCACTAAGAAGTCAAACAAAAGCGTGACTTGCTCGAAAGCATTCTCCGGTCCACGCTGCACACCATTAACCTCATTTCGCCTCGTTCATAATTAAGCCACATTTACACTAGCAAATGACATCCTTGACAAGCTTTTCCTTGACAAATGTCCTCGTTCAAAAACTAGCGTGCCGGTTTTTAACACTTGTCAAGGGAAAACTTGTCATATTTTCCCATTTACAATGCCAAGGAAAACTCGTCAACGAAAACTTGTCGAGAAAAACTTGCTAGTGCAAATGAGACTTTACGCTGGTGTTTGGCTATGACCTTTTAAAAAAATTTTTGAACAATTCAACCCTTGCTTTTGAAACTCTAAATTTGAAAGTCAGCGTTTTGAATGCTACCGATCTTCAAATATATGATATAAAAATTTCAGTATACCACAAAGTTCAAGTTAACCCTCGAAATGATGAAATGATCGTACTGATATCAGTAAGAAGGGTTACACAAACCGACAACTGATGCTCCGATGTTACTACGCCTTTTGATAATCACAGCGAGATACAATCCTGGCCAAAAGTCTTAATGAACACATGAACTGACAATCTTATCACCTCCCCACCGAAGGCAAAAGGAACACTACAATTGAAACAAGATTTAACGCACAAAAATCGCGCTGTATACATTCCCTTGCCGTCACCTGCAAAACAGCTACGTGGAATAACCAAATTCACGGTTTTGGTGGAGAACGTGAGCTCAGGATCTATCTTCAACGCCTTTCCTACCA
Organism: Astreopora myriophthalma; assembly: GCA_014634185.1. Lineage (NCBI taxonomy): Eukaryota > Metazoa > Cnidaria > Anthozoa > Scleractinia > Acroporidae > Astreopora > Astreopora myriophthalma. The sequence goes on along the minus strand of BLFK01000601.1, from coordinate 557,571 downwards.
ATTTAATTATACCGTACTGCGCCCACATTGTTCAACGTGAACGAGATGGAATGATCCCGAACTAGTTACGACTTTGCTTTTAAGCAAAGTCGTAACAATGGGAGCTTAAAAGCTTCCATTGTTTGGTGGACAGGAGTGTTACGAACTGCGAACTAAAAATAAATTCGTTTTCGACGCTGATATCTACTCGGTAAAGAAAAAAGTACACAGGAATACAGCATGAATTGTTCCAGTCAAGTTTTCTCCAGAATTGTAGCATTGCAAAATGGCGGCGGCACATTACCTTTCAAACCTACCTCGAGAGGATAATTACTGTACAACGTATGTACCCAAATAACATTTAAAAACAACTTGATCGAATGGCAAGCTGAGTCTTGTCCAGCTCTATCCAAGGAATCGCATTGGTATCAAACTAAAACCTTGAAAAATGTTCTGACAGAAAACACGGATTGAGCGCTCATCTTCGGCTTTGGCGTTTCCGGCAGTGCAATAAAATTAGTGAGAAAGAGTGGTAGAAACAGGTAAATTGTGGTTGTAAGGACTGTCATCCAAAAGTTCCCAGTCTTCAAAAAAGGTTATCAACAGTTTTTTTCCTAACATTATAGTATCACTTAATGCAAGACAAAAGAGTATTAAACATCAGCCGGCTTCTAAGTCCGGTTGTCACTATGAATAAAGAATGTAATCATAAACGGGAGCATGCCAGCACTTTGTGCCCTCATAACAAACAGGTTGGATATCAATACTATCTCACCAATGATTGGGGTAGAGTAACCTTACTCACGTTGACTTGCTTTGATTTGATCTAATATTGGTACAGATACATTTCCATTGCGTGGGATTGAAACTGGTATTGGCCTGACCTTGGACTACCAATGTCCAACACTGGCCTGGCATTTGCCAATACAGCCTAATCATCTAGCTGACATAACATCGCGACTCCTCGCACAACCCAATGATTCTCTGGTATGTTGGACGGCAGATCAACAGATAAGACGTAATTTGTTGAGTGGCCAGTTGTAGATAGGACACCTCGGCGAGCGCTTGTTTTGTAAACTAGAAGAAACAAACAAACAACTGAACGAATGATACATGTGAATTAATTAACTGCTGTACTTCGTATCCTGTAAAGATCGACATACCATGAACGAAGGGCGACGAATTTTATCATTTGATCCGAAATACAGAACACTACAACAAGAGGGTTTCGACGGTGAGTGGCTTTCCGGGAACCCACATTCCACTTTCAAACAAAAAGGTGGAAGTTAACATTTGTCACAAAAAATCTTTTAGTGTGATTTCAATAAACGTCTCGCATAAGACTTCCTCTGTAGTTGTTTAAAGAAGAACTAACATGTTTGAAACAAAAATATTCTGTGTACATACCTGGGCAACAATACGTTGCACTTTCTTTAAAATCTGCTGTTTTACCTGGTTTCAACCAAATCTGTTGCGTTGTCAAAGAAATTTCACTACAGCCTGGTACGTAATGAATAAACGTTCACGATAAACGCCGAACACAAACTTGTTCCATTCCAGATTCGTCTATGACATTTCAATCCGTAGGCGATGGAAGATCACTGTTAAGCTTTAAACCGATGGAAGATATAAATCAGTGCCTTCCTATCTGCTATTTCCTTCGCTGAACGCGCTGGATCCGACGCCATTCCAATGAAACGATCGAGTAGTACCTTCTACCGCACTATGAGTGGAAGACCGACTACACCGGCGAACTAGACTATATCTAGGTTTGGACTTGGTTTTGAAGTTATATCTATGCCTGCACGCAGGTTATACTTCCTATTGGTACTGTTTATTACACACTGTAAACCGTAGTTCGAACTCTATAAGGGAAGCAACAGAGCAGTAGTGACTACTTTCCGAGTTGAATAATTTATTGTGACGTAGAAGGTGATTGTGGCTATTGATTCAGTGAACAAAATACTCGTGTGACCATTCAAATGAAAGCTACTGAGTCGCATTTTCTTGTGGTCGTTTTCATTTGTCGACTAAGGATACAATTGGCACAGGATCATAGAGTATCTTTGGAAGAGATTCACCCACAACCTAGGGTAAAACGAGAGGTGAAACAATTAGTTAGGTTCACTTGTGGATTCACCTAAACATAAGAACATTTCAGAGCGAAAGGAGAAGACAACCGAGAAGACAACCTTGTTAGTTCTGTCCCATCTCGCTCCCTCCATAAACAGACCTTTCACGTACACACCATCCTCCTGGAAGAAACAAACAACCACACTTGTCAACAAAGAAAAATGTTAGCTACAAAAAAAAAAAAAATAGAACAAAAACAAAAAATTAGAACGATGAAAACATCAACGTCGTTTCAGAGATTGATTGAGTGATTGATTTTGTTGTTGTTGTTGTTTAGCCATTCAGAGGCAAACCCATGGAGTAACAACAATAGGACACGAGGTCCCTTGCAAAGATCGTACTCCAATAAAGGATAGCTCGAGACAACGAGACCTACAGTTGTAAGTCCTCTTCTCGCTATGATAACGCTTAGGTTCTTAAACGCCCCGCAGAGTCTATATGAGGGACCTTTAGCAACGAGGACGGCAACGGCAACGAGAACGTCGATTCAAACTAGGAATTCACGTCGTTGTAATTACTGCGCAATTATTTCAACTCATTTAAAATGCAAAATTTGTCTCTGCTATCCAACAATGAAACTGGTATAAACGGTGTTTAAGTTTGGAGAGAAATCTAAAATTTCAACGTCGTGTGCTGACGTTCTCACAACGCCCCTGATTTTGGTCATGTGGCGTTGTTGATTTGGAGAGGACGGCAAACAAATGTACCAAAATGTAAAACGCACGTGCAGGGCGTGCAGAGTGATTGTTTTTATTAATTAAACCTATTGTTTTGTGGCGTTCCCGTCGCCGTTACCGTCCTCGTTGCTAAAGCTCCCTGCTTGAACAAGTGCTTGAACAACATATGAACAAGTGATGTGAGACGGCGGCTACGGCATATCTTCCTTTGCTATGCCAGGGTAGCACTTTCTACTCAGTCATTTTAAGACCCTGAATGTTGTGTGAGTCAGTGTTCAGTTGTGAGAGATGGGTGGGCGCTAAGGTCGACTCAAGCGATTCCAGAACAGATTATGGGAAGTAGATGACAGAGTAAGTTGGGAAAGGTGGCAAAGCCGTTATACGCATGAAGTTCCGGTCAGCAATGGCCACCCACTCTTGGAAATCGAGTCAGTACAAATGTTAATCACCTTTAAGTTCGATTAAAACTCTGCATCACGTATTAATGGATGCACTCTTCTCTCCCTTTGCTTGCACAGCCTTGCAAAAATGGCGGCCATTAGTGCCATGATACCCGTGTACACACATTCCAATGTTATCGATGACTAAGTGTTGTGTTAAGTGTTATCCGATGTTATTTTCGCTCAATAACGTTTCTTTACATGAGCTGTATACTAAGTGGCATTTTTTAAAATGTTTACTGATTGCAGCTCTTTCTCCACGAACGAGGCCATAAATACGCGTCATTGACCAAGCGTGAGGTCAACATGGCTGGTTATTGGCCAAGTTCTTTTTTTTTTTTTGCGTTTTTAAGATGGGCTTATCTTGCCCGCTCGGGTAGTCAATCAGAGCTCGCGGAGCCTGCCATGTAACAGAAATGGTCGAGGGAATATCAAAATAAAGGCCATTTCGGAATAAGGTGCATATCCAGTCCCCACGGCCAGCGCACCTTTCGGATTAGTGGAGGTGAAAGCTTCCCTGGCTCTTCTGGAAACGTAATATAGGCGCGGGTTGCGCAAGCGTGGCACGTTTGACAGCTATGAAGGCGCGGGCGTAACAAACGGATGAGACAAGTAGATAGAAGCAATAACGCTAAGCATCAAGAAAAAGAACTTACAGGTTTGTGTTTCATGTCCTGCTCCTCATTTGTCACTTCAAATTCAAACCCCAAGTGGTCGATGGGAATCTTGTAGCGTCGAGCAAAGTTCTGCATTGCTCCTAAAATGACGGATTATTATTTCTAGCTTATTCTAAACCTCTGGGCGCCCAAGTCAAGTCAATTGAGCGCCCTCTTTTAAGTCAATTGAGTACACAAATTCCAATTGTATTGATGATGTAGAGAAAAAAAGACTAATTCCGTTCCATTTTTGTCACGTCACATTTGCTCAAATTGTAGCTTGAAAACGTAACCACTAACCTGTTAAGAAGGACTGGGTGAAATAGAATCCCGAGAGCCAGAAGATATTAGGAGAACCTTCATCAATCCAAGTCTGGATAATAAATCATAAAAGAAAAACACACACAGGTACGTGTACATGCACTTCAGGGGCCGGATGAAAACAAACGAATCTTCTAAACCAAACGAAGTACTTATCGATGCTGACTGGCATACTCGTGTTAAGTAATGAAATTGCTATATTTAGTAATTTAAGGTTACGGTTGGATTCGTATTGGTTGATTTCCGAGAGACTGGTTTCTGACTGGTTAGCAAAATTTGGCACTTAAAGTCGTTCAAGGTCTATGTTAGCCCTCACAGGTTTTAGTAAGTGTTGGCTAAGTTGGTTCAAAGTTGATGCGATAATCAGAAGCTCCCTCTACATTTACATATAGAAACTGGCTGAGCAGACCTTGATTTCGCCCACCAGCGATCTTTCCGTTAGTCATTTTCTCCCAAGTTTTCTATTGGATGTTCGTCATTTGCGTGTGTGGCCTTAAGAGATGTTTAGTTTTCTTGCTTCAAGTGTTTTTTTAGCAATCCCAGAGTTCACCTGGTTGGCAAACCCAAACCAGGCTACCGATCCACTATAATGTTGCGTTAGTTGTCGTGCTTTAGGTAGTTAGATAGGTTGGTTGATTAGAGGTCCGGTTCAGAAGTTCATTGTCAATAACACGTCGATTGGTACCTCTCCTTGTACGAGTTGCTCTCAGTAAACTACCCTTCAACAATGGTGAATGTTCTTAACGCTAGGAAAAAAATCCGAGTGCTGCTATCAGGACTTGAACCTATGACTTTCCTATGACTTTTTTTTGCTAAGCTCAGATGACAAATGTCCTACATACCGCCAGGACTGAAATATAAAAAGATGGCATTCTTGTAACTATAGTATAGGAGATGGTGAATTGAAACGTTTGGGCCTTTCACCTCTTCCAATTACAAACAGGGTAATATCCCATTTTTTCCACCGCGGGTGGAATTAATGCAACCCTTTAACTCTCACTAGTGACTTTATAGATTTTACTGTCTAACCCCAGACGATTTGAATCGTCACTTGGGGACATTTCGGGGGTTAAATTCAACCGTTACCTTAAAAAATCTGAGGCGAGCAACAAGGTCCGCCACATAACTACCCAAAGGCTTTAATGAAGGGTAGGACTTGGACGCCCACATGCTGGGAACCTGAGGAGACAACATGGACATTAACACGACTGAATAATTCGGGGGCCTCTCACGTATCCTTATTAGCAACTGCTATTCCCCTATTCCCCCTAAAAAGCACGCTTGCCGGAGAAAGTCATCCACTCCCAGTCGCTGAGCCAATCACATTGAACCTAGCTATATTTAGAAAGCTGATACTTGGGATGTTTCGCAGCCAAGTCGTTTGAAAGGCAATCCGCTGATCTACAGTCAAAGTTGATTGAGTGATTGCTTTTGATAGGGTCAATTTGTGGAGAAAAGGTAAAATCACCGAACTAAAAACAGCGTTTCGGAGACCGACAGACTTGAGGAACCGCGGCTTTTTGTCTCCCCTTCTCCTTATCAAATTAAAAACTTCAGCATCATAAAATAAGATAAGGTTTAGTGAGGCGGGACGTACGGTTTATAGTCCTTATACGAGAAGACTACAAAGTCTAACCATTTCCAGATGTCATTTCAAAGGCAGCACTTTCTCCTTAATTATTTCAAGACCCTGAGTGTTGGCCCGGACGCCGGGGTTTGAACCAACGTCCTCCCACACGGCGGTCCGGTGCTCTACCAACTGAGCTAACCGGTCGGTGGTTGAAACTCGTTCACACCGCCGGTCGGCGGTTAACACTGACCTGGGACTGGGGGGGGGGGGGGGG
>BLFK01000601.1:546923-551511 GCA_014634185.1 Astreopora myriophthalma | reverse complement strand
GTCGATAATTTCTGTTTCGAAATTATTTTTGTTCAAGCTTGTAGTTTCTGGTATCAGATTCACTCAAAGAGTCTCTGGGGGAAAACTAATTTCACTTCTCCAGACCCTCAAGTCATTTTTATTGTTTAAAGTTAGCACAAAGCAGGGCATGCGCACTTGTGAGCGCACTCGCTTCCCACCAATGTGGCCCGGGTACGATCCCGGGACTCGAAGCCATATGTGGGTTGAGTTTCTTGTTGGTTCTCTTCTCTGCTCTGAGGGGTTTTTCTCCAGGTAGCCCGGTTTTCCACTCTCCTCAAAAACCAACATTTTCTAAGTCGCTCTGGATTCAGTGGAGCAATAACCACTCTGTAGAGGTTGCCACTGCTAATAGATCTTTCCCGCATTCCTTCCAGTCTCCAGGTAAGTTATGAAACGAGGATGAGATGGATAGAATTCGAAATGGCGGGGAAATGTTTGCTCCAGCCATTTTGAATGTTATCCACCCCAGCCTCGTTTCACAACTTACCGTGGGGAAGTGGGAGGAATGCGGGAAAGGTATATTCCAATTCCGATTATTAAGTTGATTTTAACAGATCAAAATTGGGATTTTGATTAGACGAAGCACCTTACCCTGCCCACCAACATGCTTCCAAAGACATCCTCCAATTCTGATGACATTACAACTAGACCCTGGGTTCAAAGAACAAACAAGTAAACAACACTGACACATACAATATAAAGCACGGAGCTCATTCAATAATAGCTGAAAATAACACAAACCGTACGACAAACGGCTCAACAGGGTTCTTCGCGAAATCAAAGAGGAAGGACCCGTACTCAAAGGGCGGGGCCAAATGGGAATGCCCGCACTACTAGGCGGGGGGTTAGGAATGGATCGTTTTCCATGAGATATTGTTCCTATTCAGTTTCAGCGTTACTTTTGAATGACCAGAAGAGACATTTTCAAGCCTCAGTTCACTGACTGACAAGTGAAGCAGATGTTGGATTCTCAAAAATCTTAGTGAAATGTTAACTTAGTTATACCGTTTTTCTTTATAAACAATTGCCTATTTTTGTTTGGAAGAATTATTCTTGAAATTGCTTCGCATTTGAAGTATCCACACGCCATTTTTAATTTATGCACGATAAATAAGCAGTTTAAACCGGTTCGGTAACTTATTGACGTTATGTAGTCGATGGAATCGTTGCGTGGTTTTTGTGTCTGCATTTTTTTACTTTCATTTTAAAAAATGTTGCGTTTCGTCATGTCACGGTTTTCAATAGCTTTTCGACGATCCTGGGAGATCATCGAACTCTTTAACGCCAGACAGAAGATGAATACTTGGAATACCACCTGATTCGTTGCCGCCGTCTACGGCTCAGCGTAAGATGGTGTTTGAAAGTTTCTTAAATAAGTTTCGATGGAATAGTTAAGCATACACTGAAGCAGTATCTCCTGTTCAGAAGTTGAAAAGACATTCCGAGGAACACAGTTTAATAGCAAACTATACTAAGGAGGTTTTAATTCACCTTAATTGCTTTTTGAATATTCTGCAGACTTGATCGAACGACACCTGTCAAACGATTGAACCTGAAAAACAAAAAGAGAAAAAAAGAGGATAATCTTCGCTACTAAACTAGTAAGCCTAACATTATACATTTAGTCTGGTTTGATCTTTCATATCTCGGGCAATTATAATACGTACTACTCAATATTTAAAGCATTCGATCTTGTCCTCTTTTATATGACTTACATTCAGAGTTCAATCACAAACAGAAACGGTGTTTAAGCGCCAGCCCAAAGAAACTAAACCAACGGCAACTTCTGCTCAGATTTGAAATGGGATCCCATTAAACAGTACTTTACTGACAGTGTGACGAAACCCACAATAAGACTGACCCTCATTCTTCGTATAATGGCTAGGCTTAACAGTATATTTTTTACCTTATGAGTTCTTGTAACAGAACTGTATTCATTGATTCTTCATACAAAACAGGATATTTTTTCTGTAATAATAATAATAATAATGATGATGATAAGGTGCCCCTTAGAACCTGGATTTTTGACATTACAATATTCAATCAGGGCTGGGGCAAATTAACTTCACAGTGAAACAAATAGGCCCTTTGCAGCTAGTCAGTCACGCGGTACAAACCCGCAATACCAGAGAGCAAGTAACGCACCGGGACAAGACAAACAACGAAAAGTACCGATTTTCACGTTTCTGTTCGTTCGTCCTCCAAGATTTAACTTGAAATTTTCGTAATGTGGTGAAAAGAGAACTTTCATAACAAGAAAAAGTACATGTTTACGGTAGCCCAGCCCGTTTCTCGAAAGTCCACAAAACTTTTCGGGCCAAAGACACCATCCGTAAAACTGAGACCTGCTTGTTCTAAAACGCTGCTTTTTTAATATGCCTTCTGTAAGCCCGTTTGATTTAAAGTTACGTAGAAAGCTATGGCACTAGAAAAAGGACCGAAAACTCTTTGGGCTTGGAATTGATTCAAGCCTCAGTATGTTCTTACACAGAAATGACGACAAACAAGAACATGACTTTTAAATGGATAGGTCTACAACAAACTAAAGCCAGCCCCGGCCTTCGCTCCATTAAAAGGCCCGGTCACTAGGCAGATAACTGCAAAATGGCCTTTTTTGGACTGATATTCATTCGTTGAGCAAAACCTTGTGACTTGGCTCCGTAATGGAGTGATCCAATAATGTACAACCTACCTGGACCACTTCAGTATCGAAAGGAAACGGAATCTTGGAAAGGACGTCAGAGGCCAAATCCTCGATCACCTCTTGCGATGACTTGCCACCACTGGATGTCTGAGATAACAAAACGTAGGCTCATGAGTTTGATTCTTGAACAGATATAACAGTTCGAGAAGTAATCACGGAAATTGTTCTACACTTTAATGACTAAAAATGCTAGCCGTTTACTGTTTTACAGTGTAGCATGTCTCATCAAATTCCACAATTAAAAGAAAACAAACAGCCACATCTAGAAGACACTATAAATTGGTCCATTGTATATACTTGCAATGAATTCTAGAAGACGCCTCTGGTTAAAAATCCATGCCAGCGTAAGGCAAACTTCTCCAGATAACTTGAACTTCCAATGCCCGTTCATAAGTTTTTTCTTATGCTACTCTAAATGCAGTCTTTCAAGAAACTGTTAAGAACTGCAACATGCAAAACCTGCTGCTCTTGGCTGACTCGCTGAGATAGAGGGGATAAGGCGATCTACATTTCCTACCTGTCGGGGTAGTGTCAGTAGAATTCCGTCAAACAGCTGTTGCGTTTCGCGCTGATTTTTAGTGATGTCTGCGTTCTCATGCAAACCAAACACCTGTCAGTCATAACAAAAGCAGCTGTTATCCAAACAACAAATGGCTGCCAATCAAACCCAACAACCGTCGGTCATAAACCAGCTGTCAATCAAACCACAAACGGCTGCCGGAGGGAAGTCTATCAAAACAAACACCTGTCATCATAACAAAGGCAAATGTCGGTCAAAATACTAACAGCTGTCAATCATATTAGACAACTGCCATCCAAACCACAAACCACAGTCAGTCAAGAGAAACAACTCTCAATCAAAACAAACACCTGTTAGTTACAAAGTCTGTCAGTCAAATCACATATAGCTGTCGCGTCACTTAAAACAAACCACCGGTTTGTTGTTGTTCCTGTTTTGTTTGTTTGTTTATTTTTTTCCTAACTTGCTCCTAATTGTTGTTCCTCGAATCATGAGTGTTTAAAAATGTTCTTAAACTGGGCGAGCTCTGACCGTCCAGCCTACACGCTTGAGGCTGTTTATCAAGGTGAACAATCAAACTAATCAAATCAAACTAATAGTAGAAATAAATTGGAATTAGAAGTAACATCTCCACGGAGTGGCTATTCGATTACTGCATTCAGATCGAATTGAAATTTGGAAATGTTAGTTTTTATAGGGAGAGGAAAACCGGAGTACCAACAGAAAAACCTTTCTGAGCAGAGAAGAGAACCAACGAAGTCAACACACATATTAGCGACCTTTAGAGGACGAGTACAACTACATGTACAAGTTTTCCGTACTGAGCAAGCGCATTAGGTTTTGAGGTCGAAATTTCCCCAAGTGCGCGTGCTCACAACAGAAAACTCTTACTCGTATTACTTGTACTCCAATCTAAAGGTCCCTATTAAGAGTCCGGAAATCGAGCCTGGCTCATTATAGTGGGAGGAAAAAGCTCCCACCACTGCGTCATCCTCCTCTCTTCTCTATAGCTAACTACAATCTGTTTTCGTTCAGCATCTAAAAAGAAATACGAACGGTTACCTCTGGATGTGGTGTTAGCGGAAGACTTCGGATGTACTCTACGTAACTCTCGAAAGTACCCTACATTCAGAGCAACAAATTGATATCTGTTAGTCTCTTAGATACTGGAATGAAAACAGCGTTTGATAGCTAATAGATTAACTCACGAGAAAAGATAATTCATGGCGAACAAGAATGAAAGAGGTCTACATAGAGTGTCTACGCTTGCTTACGAAAACCTGAAAATAGTTCATATTTCTCAAAGAACTTAGACACCACTTCACCAAATACAAGAGAAAAAA